>JANHGB010071058.1:27387-41103 GCA_026283785.1 Coracopsis vasa
ATAACCACAGCATCTCATGATAACAGATCCTTATTTCACAAAAGAAAGAGGGCAATAGGTTTAGACTTACCCTTGAAATAAGAACAGGTTTACATAGTTATAACTTTTTGTGAGGAAGTTGCCAAGAACACGAGTTGGATATCCGCAGCGTATCTGATATGCTGATAAGCCAAAATAAACACATTTCACAAAATACCAGAGCTGGGCAACTGTGTTCTGGCTAAATTTCCTGTAATGGAAAAGATAGATAAAGGAAAATTATGAGCTTTGTATCTGTGTATGACCAAATTAGCTTGAAATGTTTTGTGCTCCTGGCAGTTCCCCTTTCCTAAGATCCTGTGAAAAGCCCTTTGTTTCTGACCCTGCTGTGCAGGGTTGAAACAGTATTTGAAAGACACTGGATGAGAAAGTCTATAAACAGCATCTGTTGTCACCTCAGGGTCACAGGGGAGGGACTGGGAATAGGCTTCCTGAAGAGTGCGGGCTCTGGGGAAGTGCCCTCTCCCTCTGGATGCTAGAGATGTCTTGCTGCCCAACCCAGGCCAGTCTGCCCTCAGCCCCCATGACAGTGCATCCTGCTGTGAGCCCTGGGTAGATACTGCTTCTCTTGGCTTTTCAGAGGGCTGACATCTGGACTGAATCTAGGCAGTTTTAATGTGCACTTGGGTTCTCAGGGGCACCTCCAAGGTCATGAACTCATACAGGAATTTAAGTTGCTGTGATTTCTGAAGATCATCTTTTTCACCCTCTTCTGCTTGAATCAGGTCTAATGGCACCAAATCGTTAGGGACCTGCCCAGTTGAGTTTTGAGCGTCTCTGAAGATGGAGATCCTACACTCTGTCTGGGCAGCTTGCTCCAGTGTTCAACTACCGTCATTGTGAAAAGATTTTTCATCATATCTAACTGGAATTTCCCTTTTATTTTCCCCAGTGTGTGGCCTCTTGTCCTATCTGGAAAGAGCTTAGTTCCTCCTCAGTGCCCTCTTTAATAGGTAGCTGAAGACAGCTCTTCACTTTCTCTTTTCCAAACTTAACTAACCTTCTTCCCTCAACCTTTCCGAACATATCATGTGCTCTATTGCTCTGACCACCTTGACGAATATGTGCCACTTCTGAATGCAGTTCAATAGCATGGTGGAACTGCAGGAGATGCCTCATGGTGGATTTGAGAGCCAGTCATGATCCAATATTTTCAATTAGATCCTGCAGAACTATTTTCATTAGTCAATTTGCAAGGGCTTTTAAGAATCAGCCTGACTTAGAGGAATACAGGTGGTTTCAGATGCAGATTTGAGATTAAAAATTTGAAATAAATAATTGTATAAAAGCACAGAAAACGTAAAAACAATTTTATTGCTGTTCAAGTGACCAAATCAAGCCAAAAGTTTCACATCAATTGTCAACGCACAGTAGACAGGAGATCCACTTGAAAAATGCATTTTTGTTTTTCAAGTTGGGGCAAAATAACTACTGCATTGAGAAAAAAAAAACCACATTTGTTTTGAGAGGAAATGAAACCTTTCAGTCTTTCTTTACACCACACACCTATTTTGGATTTTTTTCCCAATAAAATAACTTGACTGTTAATGAAGAGTAATGTGCCCAGGTGACACACTCATTTCAACGGAGTGATGTAAATACTTCAAGGCAATTTACAATTGTAAATAAGAGGGGAGTTAGCACTAAAGAGGGAACCTTAACACCTCTGCAGTGCAGGCTGAGGTGATAACTGCCCTGAGCCATGCAATGAGAAATGTTAGATTTGAGGGTGAACCTGATCAGGCATGTGATACAAGAAGTTATGCAGCAGGTGGCCACCTCCACTTCACCTCTAGAGCCATGTGGCAGGAGCAGGGGAGGAGAACTTCTGCTCTTCAGAAGAGGCATTGGTTTTAGACATTCCTCAGTGTAAGGAGATTTAAATCCACAGTTCACGCATTCCAAGAAAGTGGTAAATTATAAATTACCCTGAGAGAGACATTTTCTACTCACTCTTCTAAGCCAGTATGCAGCAGTCTTGGGAATGGGGAACAGAATCAGAAGCCAATATTGTCAACTCTATATTGATATTGAGTATTCTAATCAGTCAGTTACAGGAAGGTTCTCTTTCACTTGCTTGCATTCTGGCCTAAATTGAGAATATTTCTGTACATACTTTATATAATTAATTCTTCCTTAAACTTATGTTGGCCACAGTTACCGCTGTAGACAGGCACTCCAACATTTTGCTTAGGAACGAGACCAAGAAGAATTCTGTTCGTGATTCCAAAGCTTAGCTATAACCATCCCAGATTTAAATACAAACAACTTGGTAGAACATCAGTATTCAACCAAGGGTTATACCTTTCTGTCACTCCAGGCAAGATGAAGAACATCCAGAAATGTATTCCGAAAACAAGGATGACCTGGAAGATGACCTTTCCCATGACAGTCTTTTTGAGGTACAGTGCTCGATCTACCACCATGGTACCAAACTGAATAAGCACCATCACCAAAAATGCCTCTGGGACCTGGTCCTCTGATAATGAAGAGGTGATATCTGCTGCTGCAGAGTGTTTCTGAAAAAGAGAATACAACAGAGTGGTCAAGGAAGGAGGACACTCATATGATACTTAGCATCTACAGCATGTAAATCCAACTGAGGATTTACAGATAGACACCTTTGTGACATACCCCAAAAGCCCAAAATCCAAACACAATGATGATGAAGTCCACTGTATCTGCGAGGAACATCAGCACATACACATCAGTCACTGCACTGTAGTCTGGATGAATGAGATTGTAGAAAAACTGTCTGATGGGCACATACACCTGGAGAGTCCTAAACCAACATAGACCGAAAAGTGGTTTAACAACACGGTAACTTGCACTGAAGAAAAGAATGGCTGAGTGTGATATGATTAATGTTTCTAAAGACAACTAAGATCTACTCTGATAGCTTTCACAGGGCTTTGTAGACACCAGTCCCTCGTTCTGATTGCTTCTAAACCACTGTATTAGCATTTGTTCAGTAGAAATATGTGTAGCCTACCAAGTTCACACAGGATATTTAGCTTTTCTATCAGGCAGATGCTATTTGAACAACTGCTGATTTGTCTGATGTTCAGCTGGTGAGACTTAGAGTAAAAGCATCTGCATACAGTGAACTGTATATGTACCCATTCAATCACTTGGATTAACAGAAGCAGTATAGTAAGTAACCTGCTCTCTTTAAAATTCAGATTTACTCCTTTACTCTTTGGACCCTTTTCCCCAATCCCACACAACTCTTCACATTGCTCACTTTTTAATTGTAAAGGCCTTGGCTTTGATCATTTGTTCTCGCAACTTTTCCATAAGAAGCTCTTTTCTAGATTTTTGCTTGATGCTTAACACACTGCTTCCTTTCTGGCTGCTGTTTCGCGTACTGGTACTTCCTGAAAAAACAGGGAGGAAAAGAGAAGCTAATTCAAAATCAAAGTTTAAATACAAAACCTAGAAAGTAATAAATCTTTAGACTTCCATCCTATGTATGAGTCCCATATTTGAAAGAAGCTTTAAAATGAATTCTTATGCTTTTTTTCCAATATGAAAAAAATCTTGAAAGCACCCCTTAAAGGTTTAATCACTGGCAGATCAAAACTTGATCAATAACTATAAAAAGAGAAGACTAGTGACAAAGGCAAGTATTTGAGTGATCTGACTCAGTCATTTCAATTAGTAATATATACATTCTGGCTAGAGTAAGCCCGTCCATTTTACAAGATGGGATAGGTAATCTGTTTCGATATTCCTAATCAAAGCTTTTTCTTACTTCAAGTATGATCAAATGTAGATATGAAAAATACATATGCTTTGCATTCCCTCTAGCTGGAGATTATGCTGAACCAGAAGTTCTGGATCTGGGCCACACTGAGCATTCCTTTCCCAGCTTTTGGATAATGTAATTTTCAAAACATAGTGAATCACAAAGTATGGCTCTCCATTTGAACTTTAAGAAGGCTTGGAGTATGTTCAAACATGAGGATACTTTGATTCATATCCTATTTCCTCACTGAGGAGCAGCATCATTCAATAGCCTCTGGGATCTCCAAAGCAACTGGCACATGGTTTCAGCAGGACGATCCTATGGGAAACGAATATTTGCTCTTCAAATCCTAGAAATGCCATGACTTTTACCTCTCTTAGATCTGCGTGAGGAGAAGCTGGACCTGTGCGAAAGCTGTGATATACTGCTAGAGCTCTTCCTCCTGATGGCGGTCTGCTGCTCAGGGAAGTGGACATGGATGGACTCCACTGATGCTGCAAGATTGACAGATTTCAAAGAGGCAGAAGAGTCTCTCCTGCCTCCTGTCAGGGAAAGCTCATCATCAGTATCCTCTTTATTACTGGAATTTTCCCCTTTCTCGTCTTCATCCCATAATCCATGGCACTAGTGGAAAAAAAAAGAGAGCATTTCAACCTTGTACTTCTGTCATGGTATTTATCACAGGCATTGCTAAGCTCAGTCATGTGTTCACAAGGATGAAGAAAAATTCATATATTCATATATATCATAGGATCATAGAATCACTTACTTAGGTTGGAAAAGACCTTTAAGATCAACAAGTCCAACTGTAAACATAACATTGCCAAGCCGACCACTAAACCATGTCTCTAAGTGCCACATCTACACCTCTTTTAAATATCTCCAGGGATGGTGACTCAACCACTTTCATGGGTAGCTTGTTCCAATGCTTGATAACCCTTTCAGTGAAGAATTTTTTCCTAATAACCACATAAGTGACTGTCCTGTACCACGAGTGACTAAAAACATTTAAAATAAAAATTAAATATACAATACGAAACTACCAGAACTCAGATTACCTTTAAAATGGATCTGTGGAAGAATAAAGCAAGGAGCTGAACAAGATCATAGTGCACATAACCCTCTTTTTTCTCAATGCCAATAATATTGGGTGGATGGTAAGGTTTATCTTTTGTGTAATCCACATGTTTATTCCAAGGAAAGAAGCCAAACTGGAAGAAGTACTTGATGACAATGGCCACCTGTTCAGAAACACAACACACTTGGGGTGTTTTATAATCATGGCAGGTATGAAAGCCTTGTGACATTAAAAGGGCAGAAATATGACTATTTTGGCAGTTTTACGAGAAGATAAACAAGGATATTCATTGCTACAGAGAAATAACAGTTCACATTTTGTCAGTAATAAAGTCAATCAACATTACCAACAGATGATTCTCAGTGATACCTGAGATGCCACAAGCACTGTATGCTGTCTCTTGATTACCAATTATATAGTAGGCGTTTGCAAATGGTCTGGTCTTGTGATAACTGCTTTACATGGCATGAAAGATATTATTCCTCATTGCAATGAATAAAACACAAACAAGACCATTTTATGCCACAGAAATTGCCAAGGACTTTAGCAAGTATTTCTATTAATATGAAGGACCGAAGGCCCCGATTCTAGAGATCAAAACCAGAAACGACACCATACAAAGCTCACAACTCAAATTTTATGTACTAGACATGGGGTTACAAAACCAACAGCATACCTCTGTGTAGACAATGGCTGTCATCCAGAAACGTTTGCTTGGCCGAGGAACAGACAGCATGGCCCAAAGGAATATAAGGATGGGAAGCACCAGTGTTATCATGGAGGCAGAGATCATGTGATTAAGGATGATCACAAAATAACACACCATTTCTGACCGGGCCACCAGTGTATTGTACAGGGCATAAATAAGAAGCAAGACTCGAGGCTGACCAACATAGAACTTCTCTGACTCCTCCAGCTCATCATCATGAAACATCCTGTTAGGAGTAGAGTACAGTACATGAAATTAAAATTAATTTCACAAGAGCTGCTTTTTAAATTGCTACTATTTTTCCTTTCGTAAAAAGTATAAAATTCTGCTCCTGAGTTCTATGAGGAAAAAAAAAACAAAAACAAAAAGGAGATTTGGTGTTATAATCAAATAGCCTGATTCAAAGCTCAGAAAACAAGATTTTCAGGCAAAATAACTGTTCTGTTTTCCACTTTACTCAGAGAGACAGCCTGACCCAAGATTTTCTACAAGAACCACTTTTCTACAGCTGCCCAACCAGCATATCTCATGTAAATCACACCATGCTGGTGTGGCCCTGTCTGGATACATATCTGATTTATTACCATACATGGGAATTTGCAGAAAATCCAGAGATCCATCAGGAGTTGTATGTTATGAATACTCCTGTGACATAAGATTAGAACATAATAAATGCCCTTGAGCATTAATGTCTACTGTCTTCTCCCCTTTACCGAACTCATATAAATATAAAAGACAGCAAGAAATGATTAAATGACTTTCAGATACATTCCACAATTCTCTTCGCTTAATCTTAAGGAGTGCCCTGGCCTGAGAAGAGATCTCACTGAAAAGCAAAAATGACTTTGGAAAAACAAGATAAAAGACACTGCATCTACAAAGTCAGACCTACACAGCCTCTCTTTCCAGATGCAGTCCAGATGCAGGCAATTTCTGAACGTTATTTCTATGGTTTCAGAATTTGTCCTGCATTCAGGGAAGCTCTCCCCTAGCTGAGTCAGACCAGAAGGAAAAGGAAGGAAAGCAGTGGCGCCATCCCCACCTCAGTGCTGGTTGTGCTACTGAGCACAGTGTCTGAGAAGCAAAGAGGGGATCATCCTCTCCCTTATGAAAGTAGTTAGCAAGGTGGTGTCTCTACATAGCCCTCAGCTCCTACTGATTTAAACAAAAACTCTGCCAAAGGTCAGAGTTCCGCTTACAGTAATCCAAAATAATTAAAGGAGAAACATTTTCCCAGACAGCCCTGGAGGAAACTTATTTGAAACCACAGCTGCCTAGAGTAGAGGAGCCCTCTCCACAAAGAATATTTAGAAAAGCCCTTGACCCCATGACAACTGAGCTCAGAAATCCAATGCTAATTGGAACAATGAGGTCTGGTATCTGGGGAGAAAGAAGAGTCTTTCCAACCCGAATTTGAATAATTTTAGAAACCTGTAATTAGAACAACTGCACACACAGGAAATGAGCTTCTTAAATCAAGCTTAGTGCTAAGTCTGTATCAGAAACTGGAGGCTAGTCAGAGACAAAAAAAACCCAACCCAAAGTAATGACAAAACTTCACAGGCTGGAACCAACAACTTTTCCCTGTCGAAGGTCCTTACTTGTTCATAAGCAGCTCACTAGCCGTAAGCTCGTGTGTCAGTGGAGGGAGAATCGTATCAAGTTTGTCCGTCCGACTACCGTCTGGGCTCACCATCACGAGGCTCTTATCAGCTGAGTCATCTGGGGAACCAAAGGGAAGGTGTTCAAAGCTGACAGCTTTGCTATAGGAAGGTGGAGCTTCTGCATTGCTATCCATAGTGGAATACAAAGGCACATCGGTATCAGGAGTATATGCAGCTCCTTCTGAACCCAGGCTATAATCTTCCACCTCCTCTTCCTCTGGCCTTGATGCTGAATGAGGTCCTTCCTCTTCATGCTCCCCTTCTACCTCCTCAATGGTTTCTGTCGTCCCCTGACGAGAATAGAGCATGGTGACTTGTGTAGGTTCACTGTCAGAAACAGACAAAGAGAGAGAGTTGAGGCTTACAAGGCTCACCACCAAACAACGTTCGTTAATAGTACCTTTACGTAGACAGCTGAGTAACCACATTGTGTTCCCAGGCCTTCAAAAGTCATATACTATGGTAGAAAATATATTATCATGATCTCCTTTTACACAGATGGACCATCTGGGTCCATCTGCCCTCTGAATGACATCCCAGGGAACTCACGGTGATTCACTATCTTTTCACCAGCAAAGGGAAAAATAACATCACCATCAAGAGAAACTACACTAACTTTCTGTAGTAGTTCAAACACTTTGTGGCCAGAATCAGGACTTGCTATTATTATATCTGTTTGAAGCATGCTCTATGGTGAATGACAGGCAGCAATAAGGTTCCCTCTAAACATGGTGCTTTTAACAACCACTGTATGGGTGCTGTATACAACCAGAACTGAAAACACACATCAACTCTGATTCCAAAGAAAAAAAAAAAGAACAAGTAAATTGCTAACATGGACAAATACAATCCAGATTACAAAACTGTTCCAGTAACAGGCTATTTAGCTTACCTTTATATTGTCCTATGTTCTTCAATACAGTTTTCTTTTTCACCTTACCTGCTTTTTCTTCTGTGTGTACCTACTTTCTTTTTCAACTGTTTTTATTCACTCTATTCTGTTCTCTACTTGTTCACTGTACTTTTTCTTGGCTTGGCATAGAAACATGGAATCACAGGATGTTTTGGGTTGGAAGGGACCTTAAGAATCATCTAGTTCCAACCCCCCTGCCATGGGCAGGGACACCTTCCACTAGAGCAGGTTGTTAAAGGCCCCATCCAACCTGGCCCTGAACACTTCCAGGGATGGGACAGCCACAACATCTCTGGGCAATCTGTTCCAGTGCCTCACCACCCTTACAGTAAAGGATCTTTTCCTTATATTAAATCTAAATCTCCCTCTTTAAATTTACAACCATTACCCCTTGTCCTATCACTAGAGGCCCTTGTAAAATGTCCTCCAGATTTCTTGTAGGCTCCCTTTAGGTACTGGAAGCTGCTCTAAGGTATCCCTTGAGTCTTCTCTTCTCCAGGCTGAACGAGCCCAACTCCCTCAGCCTGTCTTCACAGGAGAGGTGTTCTTCTCTGGACCCGCCTCAACAGGTCCCAGAGCTGAATGTATTCCATAATCACTGTCTTAATGCTCTGTGCTCTGCAACAGTCTCCGCTGATGTAAACTCATGCAGCTTGGTGACTCCAGATGGGAATCTGGATACCACAATTTTAAAAATATTTTCTTGGCTTTGCTTCCACCCTTTTCACCCCTCACAAGCATATTTGTACCCCTTCCCTCAAACAACACTCTTTCTCTTTTCAGTCTCAAATCCAGTTGTTCTCCATAGGTTGGACAATAGCCATCAACTTAGTGGTAGAGATAAAACTAGATTTCACGTAGTTCTTATGAAATGAATGGGGCCATGTTTGCATCTAAAGTACAACCTTTTAAAGAAATCTGGCACTGGTAAACCTGGCTGGCCCTCCCATCTCCTGCCAAAATGAAAAATTAAGTTCCATCTCTTTTTCTTTTACACTGCATCCAAACTTATTGTGGCTACATTAGATCACTTTCTTACTAGCAGGCTTTTAATTAGAACATGTAAGACTATTATTAGGATCTGTGTTTTGAGGATTCATGGTAGCACTCATCCTGGTTAAAAGACACAAAACCCTAAAATCCCTACATTTCAAAGCTGATCCACACCAAAAATTTGTAAACCGCTTTAACCATTGAAAAAGAATAATATAATGTGCCATGAAATGTCATATTTATAATGTTTATAATGGTTGTTGAAACACTGTTTCCAAATGTCATATAAAACCCTGGGGTTTACCTGCTAAAAGGTGAGTGAATGGCTCTGAACAGTTTTCTGTTCCACTGAATATTAATAGTATTCACTATCTTTTCATAGCTATTTTCCCTTTCTTAGTTCCAACACCTTACAGACTGCAAATCAATAGTAAATGATCAAAATATATTTAGTAATCTTTCCAATATGGGGAAAACTAAAAATTGTAAGAGCAGGGCCAGTGTCTGCCTATCTTAGTTTCTAAAATTAGACACCTAAGTCTATATTTAGGATAACTGATTAGCTGAGAAACTTCACTTCCAGCTTCCAATTTTAATATGAACAACCATCATCTTGGTAACTGCAAATCAGACTTCATTTTAGCTGAATAAATACAGACTTTAGCCTGGTTTCAGACAGCCAATGTAACGTAATGGAACAACTTTTAAAAATACATGAATTAAGGATGAAAAACAAAACAAAAAGGGAATAAGAAGTGAAACAGCAAATGAGTCTTAGATTATGACCCTGACTTTGAACCTCAGAATCGTGCCACAACACAGAAGGGAGTAAAGCTTCCATTAACCATGCAAACCACTCTGAACACCACATATCTGCAAATGCATATTTATGTACACTGCAGTAAGTATAATGGTAAGGGTAAATGAGTGAACAAAGCATGCATGAGTTAAGCACCTTGACACTATACTGCCACTGTCAGCTGATGAGGAGGACATATCCATGCTCTGCATTTTACGAAGCCTAGGTCGAGCGCGCTCACTTGTTTTAGGAATAGTGTCTGGTCCATCTAAATCATCAAGGGTTGACTGCCTTGAGAACAGCATGGTTGCTTCAGTGTAGCAGCTAGCAGCGCAAACAGTTATAAAGACAGTGTTAAATACAAAATGATATTACCATACACATGGTTCATTAAACAAATATGCTCGCCATGCAGCAAAACATTGACACAGATGAAAAAGGTTCAGAAAGAAGATAAGGATTTGTTTAGAGTCACCATATAAACATGCTTCTATGCACAGATTGCTTATGGTCATACTCATATAGGGGCTATAGAAAGCTAACAGCTACCTATTCACTATTCAAAGAGATACGAAAGCAACATGGTGCTCTACACGCTTTCCAGGGCACCAACTGGCATATATGAGGGCTTTATTTTCCCCTAAAATTTTCAAATTCCAGAAAAATGTTTTGGGAAGTCTCCTCCTCTGTACAAATTCTATTTTTTTAATGCTATACTGTGCTGAACCTTTTTACACAGGTACAAGCCAACTTCCTAAAAGAGCCTTTAAAACTGAGTAAGCTCATATTCTACAAATAGAAAAATAGCTGTCAGACATTGGCTAATCCTCTTTCCAAACCAAAGAGCCAAATCGGATATGTTACTTAGCCAGTAGATGCATGCCAAATATAACCTGTTCTGCATGGGATGGCTTTTATTTTGATATTTAGTAGTAAGCCCCAATGATTCTTTCCAGAAGATTTCATTTATTTCAATCACAGCTTAAAAACTATTTCAAAATTGATAACATGCATATCTTGATAGAAAGAAAGAACAGATATAATAAACCCTTATCTCCTTTCACTTATCAAATACAACAGGACACAAGAGACATACACCATACATTGATACATTTATGTGTTATTGAAGAAAAGGAGAACTAGATGAGTTATGAGAAAGAAAGTACATAATTAAATACAAGCTTATAACATAGCAACAGGAAAGAAGCAAATACGTTAATGACATATGGTAGGTAGAAGAATTATTTCTTTTATAAAAAGCAGATGTCTATGAAATAAGTTGAGGGACCTGGTATTTTAACACATGCAATGACCTGCCTGAGTCTCTCAGATAGAATGAAAAGAAAAAGAACCCCAAAATGCAAGATTTACACACTACTTTTCTTCTTTTGAGTCCACCTGTGTTAAACTTGAGCAGTGGCAGCAGGGGATTTGCTCCCTTGGCAAGCATTATGTTTGTCCAGGGTCACAGAGAATTGGGAAAGAGGTCAGGAGGGAAATGCAATGTCGTTTTCCATGTTACTTTGGTCTAGCTAGCTTAAAGTGAGAAAAAAAAAAATCTGATGGCATGAAGTGACATTTTACAATTGTTGCCTTAAGGAAAATGGGTAGGAAAACAGCAAAATATGTGAAGAAGCTTACACTCACTGATAGTCTTTTTTAACAGAATGGGATGAGGCTAAAAGCATACTTTAGTCTGTGAATAGAAGAAAAGCACCACCAAGATACCAAATGTAATGTGAAATACTTTCCTTAAAAACTGTATTAATGGCAGGGCACCTCTATGCTGCCAGTTCATTTGGCCAAGACCCTTTACATGCCACTTCATTATTTCTGTGTGTGCGCAAAGGCATACAGGCATCCTCCAGACAAAACCTGGAGGGCTGTCTGCATGTGCATGGTTTTGATGAGGCAGCAAATGCTGCTTCTTATAGGAACAGGAGATCCACTCTAGAGGCCTGATTCAGAAGCATAGAACTCGGTCAGAGCTCCATGTTACTGACTCCAGGGTGTCATGAGGGAGTAGGTTTCCCTTGCACATACACTTATGGCATATAGCCAGGCTGTACTATCAGTGCAGTTTTGGTGCTAAAATACAGGGAGATGGCAGCAATAGATAATCTGTTTTTGCAAGTAGATGATCTATTTTTTGCTTTCTGTCTGTGTGTTACGATGTTATCCACATGATATTTTACCTCTCAAGGGCTGAGTTTATTCTTTTCAAGAGCAACACCACTTACTAAGGTGTTGAAGTATTTTAAATGCAGACATAGTTCAGAGTGAACCTTCCAAGGGCCTTAAGCAGAACACCTGTTAAAATTGAAGTAGCACATGCCTGTTCATATATTTTCACTGAAAGAAACATATGCCAGTTTCCTTCCAAAACATGTCAATTCTGACCCGGGTCCCAGAAAAATCAAAGGAAAAACATCTATTAATCCCATTGGATAAAAACATTTGCCCACATGGAGTCCCTGCAATAATTTGGCTTAAAGCTGTTTTAAATGAAGGATGAATGAATCATCAGAAGAATTATTGACTGAGCAGCTGCTCTGTGTCCTTGAATGTCAGGAGATGTGCAGGAGATGACACATGTAGTACCGCCTGTATATTCTTTATGTACTTTAGGAACATGTTTCCGAGCATGGAGTAAATGCAAACACCAATAAAGTAGAGAGATTTACACTTAGCAAACCTGATGTTGACTCAGTCATTGACTATCACATAAATTTAATCCAAGTTTATCTTCCTGAGTGACTTTTCAAATTTGTGTCCTTGGTGACCTTGAAAAGCACTAGCTTCTTGAAATCATCCAAGCACTAGGTATTTTAAATTGACTGTTCATTAAAAGCTCAAGTTCAAGCATTTTCTATAAAGCTGATCAGGTATCCATTTAAAATGGGGATATATATAGCAGAGATGTTTTTATCCTCAGTGAGTGGGAAATTTCTTACTTTATGACTTCCTTTTTGCTAAACAAATTTACCCTTCCCAGAAAGTTTATTTGTTTAAGCGGTGACTTCCAAATTTTCCGGCTTTTTTTTTTTTTTTTTTCTTTTATTCTGTTTGGAGTTACTGACTGCCATTACCTTTATTAATCATCACACTCCCCACATCTGCAGGGAAAAATCCCAAATAGCTCAAATCATTCACGCTCCTAAATCAGAACAAGATCTAGCCCCAAACTGGAACTTTCCTTTCATACTTTCTCCTGCCTCCCAGAGCAAACGTTACTTCTCAGGTACTCACTATGACAAGCCCTATTCTCACATCTGGTGAGGGGAGGACAGCTGAAAAGTAATGTTCATAAACACCCTGTTTGCTCTTACAGGAGGATCAGGGGATCCCTCCTTCAGCTCCTATAAAAGCCTACACACAGGTAGAGTTGGGAACTGAATATGTTATTGTGATGGACAAAAACTGATACAAACTGAACTGGATACAAAACCTTGGATATTCTGAAATCTGACTTAGGACCTGTGTCTTGCTGCTATTTCATAATCATAGGCAATCTCTCATAAAGGCAGCCAAGTGGTTTTAGTAAGTTCCCAATCATGTTACTGACATTCACAAGCTGTTTAACCTAATAAGTAGTTCATCAGTCAAATAGAAACAGCAGTGAATGCTCTACCATGCTAGTTCCTGACCCTTTCTGGTGGTGTTCCCTAAAGAAATTGCTAAAGATCAACACCAGTCTCTTCTCCTTTTGGCCCACTTGAACTTTGTACTGTGCATTTAGGATACATGAGAACATTTATACATAAAGAGAAACA
>JANHGB010071074.1:0-17088 GCA_026283785.1 Coracopsis vasa
GTTATACCTTAGTTACTGGACTGTTCTTATCTCAACCCATGGGAGTTACATTCTTTCGATTCTCCTCCCCATCCCTCAGGGAGCGGGGGAGGGGAAGAATGGGGAAGGGGGAGTGAGAGAGCGAGCTGCGTGGTTCTGGTTTACGGCTGGACTTAAACCATGACAATTAGCAAGGAAATAAATTTTACTTATTTTAGTCTTTTTTAACCATTCTATGTTAATTAATCTCTTTAGCACAAATTTTACAATGAATAGTGTTTGAGGAAAGAGAGATCAGTCTGTATTGAACCTCTGCATTCCAACAGAGGTATTACTAGTTTTTCCCTTGATTTTAGGTCCATCTGTTATCAAAAACAAATGGTGGGATTCATCTCACCTAAATTAGGTATCTGAAAGTTGTATGTATAAATATTGTCATAGGATTGTTGAGGTTGGAATTGACCTCTGGAGCTTTTCAGATCCAACCTTCCTGCACAAGCAGGGACAGCCAGAGCCTATTATCCAGGTCTGTGTCCAGGTAGCTTTTGAATGTATCCAAGGATTGAGACTCCACAAATACAATTTTTAGTCCTGTATTTCCTGCATGGAAAGAAATAAAAAAATTAGGCACTTCCAGAAGGGGTTCATTTCATCTTAGAGTAAGCATCTGAGAGAGTTTAACTGAATGTCTTCTGCAGGTGCCTGATTTACCTCTGTGTGTTTTCAACAATCTCAGAGAGGCTCATCCAGGTGGAGTGATACTGGAAAAATCCACCCAGATTGCTTGAAGCGTGCAGCAGTTACTGCTGTTTTCAGAAACAGAAACTCCACCAGGATTTCTTGAAAAGTGTGGTGGTTTCTGCTGTAAAACTATTTAACAATTCTAAGGAATAACCGTAGAAGAACTGTACTTCTAATTTTGACCATTTTATTGCCTGCCCTTGGTACACATTATGTGTTTAGCCAACATTCAAATATATGATATGCAGTCACAATTTCTAAACTAAAATGCTAATCATAGTCATAGAATCATAGAGTGGTTTGGGCTGGAAGGGACCTTAAAAGATCATCTAGTTCCAACCCCTCTTCCATGGGCAGAGACACCTACCACTAGACCAGATTGCTCAAAGCGCCATTCAGCCTGGCCTTGAACACTGCCAGGGATGGGGCAGCCACAGCTTCTCTGGGCAACTTGTGCCAGTGCCTCACCACCCTCATAGTAAAGAATTTCTTCCTAATGTTTTATCTAAATCTACCCTCTTTCAATTAGGATAATAGTTTTATTTGAATGTAATTAAATGTCTCAGGAGAACTAAGACAGTTTATATACTTAATATATTAGGGGCTTTAGGTTAGCAAATTGTAAATTTTTATTAGCAATTAATTGACAGAGAAAAAGTAATTTTTAAGTGGATGAAAAGTATGAATTATGGTAGAAGCCAAAGCTAGTCCTTGCTTAGTTTTAATAATTTTGTCTGAAGATTGGGTCTGAAAGAAGACTTTGAATATTTGGATAGGTTCAACAATCAAAAAGAAGTTGGCATAGGATTTCAGCTTGCTTCTTGTTTGGAGTTCAGTTTGAAGGCACTGCCAACTGCTTTTAGAGTATGAAACAGCCTTCTATTAAAAGTTACTTGAAATTAAACAGATGAATTCTTTGAATATCTTTAATTTAAAATACATTATTGCAATTTTAAGTACATATTTTTTCTGCAACAAATAGAAAATAATGTCTTAATTATTTTAGAATTGTTCTCTTGTTTTGTCTTTCTAAAGTTGGTTATTTGCAGTTATTGAAATTTAGCATTGGTGCTTTCAAAATTCTTCAAGGCTACTAGGATAAAGTAGGATGCATGAAAGTCAAGCTTTATTTCAGAAATGAAAGATGGTTTTGCCATTAGAAGGAGATTGATTTTTAAACGTGCCTGGCAGTTGTGCTGTTTAATGGGAGCTCAGGACTTTGGATAGCATTTTGCAAGTATCTCGGTAGATAGGAGTCAGGCTGTAATTTCATCAGTGCTCCTGTTAAATCGCTTTTCACCTGAGTGCTTGTTCTTCTCCCAGTGCTGTCTCTGCCTCGCACTAGCAGTGGGTTTCCTTGGCCACGTGACAAATTGATCTGTGGTATAATTGGACAAGTTTTCCAAGTCTGCATTGGTCCAGAGCATGTCACTGATACTTTTTTGGAGCGTGACTGTTTGGGTGGTACAGTGGAAAGGGCAGTATAGTCTTGCAAGCGTGTAACTAAGGGCAAATTTTGACTTGTATCAGGAGAACTTGTGAGCTTTCCAAGGATCTACAGCTTCTGCATTACATCTCTCTGGGCAGGGCTGCCATTTCAGTTACTTTGTAGGAAGGAATATTTCAAAAATCTTTTGATTTATTTTATGGAAGTGTTGTATTCAACACTATGACAAAATTGAAAGTAGTATTTTATGATAGTTTATAGATTTTGTATAAGCTATATTTTGCATAGCATGATTTTTAATTTGCTGTATACAGATCATAGCTGTGAGTTTCTCATGTCTAAATTCCTTCTCTCATAATGCAAAAAAAATTCAGTGTTGGTCACAATGAAGATTATGAAAGACACTAAGCTATGTATTTTACATTGTAATGTTGTTCTTGTTTTCTTTTGTAGCTGGTTGGTGGTGAATTTGATCTAGAGATGAACTTTATAATCCAGGATGCAGAGAGCATTACGTGCATGTCAGAGCTTTTGGAGCACTGTGATGTAACGTGCCAAGCAGAAATCTGGAGTATGTTCACAGCAATTCTACGTAAAAGCGTCCGTAATTTACAGACTAGCACAGAAGTTGGCTTAATTGAACAGGTACTGCTGAAGATGAGTACTGTGGACGACATGATTGCAGGTATAAATTGCCAGCTGATAAAATAATTATTGCATTCTTAAACTGTCAATGTTCTAGGATTATGGAAGGGCTTGGGATGTCTTGGTTTTTACTTAAAGTGATGTTTTGGTTAGTACTGCTATTGAGTCAGAAGCACTTTTTTATCAATTTCAGAAAAGTGACAAAAATATACTTAGTATAAAATATATGTAGATACTTTGTTTAAAATAATTACCTATTCATCTGAGGAGATAACATCTTTGTGATAAAAAAGCAATTTTGAACATAATTAAGAACAGTACATGTCAGACCTTAACTGACAAGGTAATGTTTTTGTTTTTAAGAGTATCGATCATTTTGAGTTACTCAGATCTTAAAATTGTTATTATGATTTACTTTAAACATAATCTGCATCTGACAGTGTATCAGAAATTATTCACATGTTTGAATGCAGGACACTTGGATTATATTAAACAGTAATTTCATAGTGTATACATGTGCTCCCTATAATAACTCCTTGGGTTTTATACTTGTGATTTTTAACGTCTATAATTTTTTACAGCATTAAAAAAGTTGTTCATTTACTGAAAATAAGTGATAAAGTTGTTGCAAAGCATTTTCAGTGTAGGATTTTATATTTCATGCTATATCTCTCAGTAGTAGGGTACAGGTTGTAATCCTGAATTACTTGGTTGGAGGAACAGGTTTTGTTGTCACATTTAAATATGGTAGGCTAGAGCTACCTACGATTAGTATTTACTCCTTATTTTTCTTGGCGAAAAACTTAAGCCAGTTTTTTTCAACTCAATGTGAAAGTATTTCTTAATTTTTATATAGTAGGATACTTAAATTGTAAGGCATTTTTAAAAGATTGAAGAGGTTTGTCTTCCATAATCCTGAGATTTTGGTCCGTAATCTGATTCCTAACACATATATAGGCTTTGGGGAGCAGTAAACCAGCAAGGATTTCAGATCAGAAACAAGAGGAGGATCCATCAAAGCTGTATTGTTCAGGAATGATTTTGTCCTCATCTTTCTTTTTCAGTATAAATGTGTCTAAATATTAAAGTATTCGGAAAAGCTACATTTTGTATTTCAAAGCAAGTGAACAATTTGTTGATTAGAAATGTATACGTAAATGCAAAACCCAGAAGTCTTATGCTAAATATTGTTCTGCAAGGTTCAGACTGAAGTCTAATACATCAATATATTTACAAACCAATTGTTTTCGCCAAGTATGGGGTTTTTTTGCAGGACTTGTAAATACGTCAGTATAGCATAAGGGGGAAGATACTGCTTTATTCCACATTAAATAGAAGAGATTAGTTGGTGAAAACAAACATTTCTGTCTTGTTTCACTCATGGAAATAATATGCTTACATCAGTAATCATTATCAATAAAATTTATCCAGTTTGAGCGGCCCTAAATAGTACTTCTGTATGTGGCATATGCAACTGTAATGATGTACCCATTTTATAAAACTGTGTAGCTAACTGTAGAAACAGAAATCAAGAGTATAGGATCTGGCTTCCAGGAGCATTTGGTAATTGGAAAATCACTCTGAATTCACAACTATTAATATAAGCCAGGGGTAGTACGTTAATAAAAAAAATAATGGAGCCTCTACCCCATTAATCTTTTTTTGAGAGTCATCACACAGTACTTCAGAAAGAGACCTTTTGCAGAGAAAACATGACTCAGCTTACTTTTCTGTATACTTATACAGACAGAGCACATTTAATGTAAAATCAAACCTAAAAATTGGAATTATGTTGGCATTTTAGTTCTGCAATGTGTGTCAAATTATCTGAATACTCTTCTTTGTATCATGAGCAGGGATTTAACAGAATTACTCTTTGTAGGGTCTTTCTTTGATAATTGTAAATAGATGAGAATGTGGGGGTTTTAGAATTTTTCTGACTAAGGTGTGGAAGCAACCAAATTCATCATTTTGCTTTTGTCTCTTGATTTCTGCAAGCATTTCACATCCCTTTTATAAGTGGCAAAAATGTTGGCAATAAGTGATAATTATGGTCAAATATTAACTAGTTCAGTGGTAGGCACTTGATGACAAAATTGGTGACAATTAATGCAGTATCTGTGTTCCCTAATTCTGCTATGCAATGTAGAGTCATAATGACACCAGAACAGCAGAGCTGCTTTGCCCCAAACACTTCTACGAACTTTCCAAACCCAGAGAATAACGTAAGAATTTTGGTGGTAAAATGATTTTTAACATACGGGGTGGGGGGGATGTTTTGAGCAAAAGCTGTGTTAGTGTTTACTCCTAGAAACTTAGTACAACTTTCTTAGGAAAACAATTGTTCAGACACTGTCAGCCCTATATTTTGCAATTGGCTTTTATCATATGTAAAGGGTACAGATTTTTATTTGGGTTTTTGAGGAGTTGTTTGTTTGTTTTTAGGTCATCTCACTTGTTCCTTTGTGAAATGCTTTGATTAGACCTAGATAAGGTTTAAATAGACAAGACAGGCATAATCTCTTTTTTATGTTCTGACAGCACACTTTCAGGACCAGACTAAGTCTGAAGCTACTCTTCTCTGGTTTTATGGAAGTAAGACAGCAGCAGATAAACATGTACCCAGTCTTTTGCAGTGAGAAGAACTTCTCTCTCTGTTTTGATCGTGACTGTCAGATTCATGAGGCTTCTCATTTTATATATCTCTTCATTTTATATATCTCACTTCTTGAGATTTCACAAATTCTGTGGTCAAGAACAAAAGCTTAATCACCTTGAAAGTCTCAGTTGCAGTCCAGATGGGATCATGGCCACTCGTGTTCCCATTTGCTTTCAAGAAACATCACCTGTCAGAAGTTGTCTTTGTACTGTGATAATCTGTTATACTAAGATAGAGGATGGTCAGCCATTTTATCAGCGGTTAAGGAGAAAAGGTTGCTGAAATAATTGCCTAGGCGATTGGCACTTTTTTTTATTTTATTTTATTTTAAGGATCTTCCTTGAGAGATTCACTTTTTGCAGTTCTCTTTTTCCAGCTGGTGAGTAGTGAAGCAGATCATCTGCTCTGAGAGACTCTTTGGGACTGTGTGTCAGTAGTGCCTTTAGAGAAGTCTGAATGATGGATGAAAAAGTAGCCAGAACTCATACAGAGTGGCTGTCTCTCCTAAGTCTCATTTTATTTCCTGCAGTTCTATTGTGATGCTGTAGGTAGTTCTAAAATTGCTGGAACTGATTTCTTAAGCACTTAAACAGTTCCTAGTTTTTAAGTAAAAACCTAGGTTTTGACTGCTGTGTCATTAATAATCTGTTAACAAGCATTTCTCTTTCAACTGGTTCGATAAGAAAAGCTTCAACATTATCACAATTTGCCAACCTGTAGAAATTAATTAACTGACAGAATTCAAATTCACAATTTCATGGCAGTCAGTTATTAAAAGGTTAAGGAGGCATGAAGGTAGTTTTCCTGAACTGTTTGAATATGTTTCCAGTGCTGTTTAATATGTCTTCTAAAGTTAATACCATACTATTCATTTTAATATAAGCTCACTGTTACTTGAAAGATAGGCTCTTTTACCACTGTATTTTCATATTAGATGATGGAATTAAGTATTCCTTCAAGGCTTCTTGTTAATTTATAGATCATATATAAACTGCTCAGTATAAAAGTAGTCAGAAGTTGCCATTAACAGGCGTAAAATTGGTTGCATTCAGTGCATTTTAGGCACTGAAAATGAGAAACGGTGCCTGTTTTCTCCTTCTGAATGTAATATCATTTTGCAAAATCTTGTTTCTGAAATGAGATCATAGATATCAGTTATATATGTGGTAATATTTAATATAAAAAAATGAAGTAAAAAATGAAAAAATCCAATTGTTGTATGTTTTGTGACCTTTCTCTTTATAGATGAGTGGATTATTAGGAATTATAAGCCAGATGTGGACTGACTCTTTTATATGAGTTTTCTAATAAGTATGAATAAAGTTATGTAATAGAGTGCAGTTCTTGTTATATTGAAACAAGAAACAAACCTTCTTTAGGTATGTTTGCAGCAATATTTTAAAGTAGAAGTGAGGGATTTGTTTTCTACATGTGTTCTTTTCTTTATATATTACCTACTGGGCTTCAGTTTTTCAGGTCTGTGTTTTACCCAGAGTTATGTTGTTAGGGAGCTTACATTTATTTCTCTCCATCAATGTTTTATTCATTATTTATAAATATGTATTTCTAATGCCTGCGGATTATGAACATCTTCAGCAGAAATAAGAAATTTTCTGTGCCATAAGGCAGCACAGGGCTATAATGATGATACAAAGCAGCACATGTTCAGTAATTTTAAAAACCTGTCAATCATGTATGTGTTTGACTGCATTAATTTACACTTTTGTGATCTACATTAAAAGATTTTTTTAAATCATGTTCTGATTTTCACGTAACAACTTTGTTTCTACAAAACAGTTTTTCTCTCTAAAGGAAACAAAATTTAAAGTAGTTTGATCTAAAAAGCAAGCTAAGACTACAAAATAGGAATTGGGGAATTCTCAGCCAAAGATTGGTATTCACTTGTGCTGATTTTCCTTTTTGAGTTTCCACTGTGTTACTGTTCCCAATTTCTAATCATATACAATATATGCAATCACTGCCAGCTTCACATTAGAGGCTGGAGACTGTACAGTGAAGGCGGCAAGTGCTTATAGGTATTTGATGAGGAGCTGAGTCATAGAATTCATCATCATAAATGACATGTGGCTTTAGTTTTCTTAGCTGTATTTTGGTTTCCCTTAAGAAATTCTGTCACAAATAGGATGTGGCACTAATTTTAAAGGGAAGATTAAATAAGGTCTTTCTTTAAAGAAAGGGAGGGGAAAAAGTCTGTACTTGAACATTAGGCATATCTTCAGATCTTCTTATGAAAATGACTGCAAGTTACAGTGTTTTTCTTTTGGTTTTCTTGCCATAGTTTTATTCATGGAACCGCTTATTATATATCTCCTGTAAATTAAATGATATTTCAGTCTTCACACATGCTTTTTGCAGACTGAGGACCAGAGGCTGGTTTCACAGTGGAACAAGTTAAATAGATACTGATGGTCGTACTCAAAAATACATATGTAGGGATTTGCAGAGAGAAAATTTATTTTAAAACAAAATACCAATGCAAAATCTCCTCAAAAAGAATGGATGCTTTTCAAGACTGCTCTTTGTCAGCACCCGTAAGAGTCATTCTTTCTCTAAAGAACATGTAGTCCTGCAAATAAGATATATGCTTATTCATGTTCTGTGGGGGAAATTTCTGATTTTTGACCCTATTGAAAGTTTGTTAATGCTGATTCTATCCTGTCCTCCCCTTTTTTGTGTGTGTTTAAATCTCTGTACTTCACTGCTTTTCTCTGAATTAAATTTCATATGCTACGTCTGTGAAGATAAGTAAAATGTTGTTCCTCCTTGTAGAGGAAGTAGTAATTCTTAGTAGTGCGTTTTATTGCAAGAGAAAGTGTGGAATATAAGGTGAGGTCCAGCATCCCGCAAATGTCCTGGGTTCAGCTGGGCTTAAACCACAACAACAAGCTAAAAAATTGTGAAAATTAAATTCTGTGTTCTGAAATAAAGGTCCAAGCACTAGCAGTTATTTTAGACCTGCTATTCTTTGAAAGGCCGGATATGTAATTGTATTAGTTTAAAACTGTATGGGTTTGAGGAGTTTCAATGAAAGCCATATTACATAAATTTTGATCACTTCTTTTTATCTTTTTATTGTAGTCTTTATTGATTTTTTTTAATTTTTTTTTTGGTGAGGGATTTTTTGTGAGTTTGTGGTTTTTTTATGTGTGTGTTTCTTTGCTTTGATTTCTTTTGGTTTTGTTTGGATTTTTTTCCCTGGCTTTTCATTCAGGTAAAACTTGGAAGCATTATCAGTGTGGCAAAACTGTGGGAACTCTACAAATTCTTAGTAAAACTGTGCGTAAGTTAAATAATAATGTCAAGCATCTTTTAGGTCAGAAATTTTTGAAAAATACTAACTTCAGAGGAATGAAGAAAGCCTTATCTCAAAAGTATATGACAGAAAGGAGCCAAGCAAGCAAGGTTATAATTTATGATGAATGTGGTTATATGGGAGGAATTAATTTTTCGTAAGTTTAATAGATACTTTGTTGGAAGTGTGATGCAAATTCTAAAGCTGCACGTTTTGTTTTTTTTTTTTTTCCTAAAATAAATGGAACAATGAGAATATGAAATTCTGTGTAAAATATTTAGGGCAACTAAGTTTGATTTTTGGAATTTGTGAATACACTTATTCTTAAAGGTATTAACTTTTTCAGCTTTTTTGTCAAAACAATGAAATGCAGAGTTCAGAATAACTTTATTTTCCTTTGAAGATCTCCTAGTTGATATGTTGGGGGTTCTTGCCAGCTACAGCATCACTGTCAAAGAGTTGAAGCTTTTGTTCAGCATGCTTCGAGGCGAAAATGGAATCTGGGTAAGCTGTGATCAGATAAAGCATTAAGTGTCATTCTATTAGAGCCTGAATTTAACATAAATTGTCTCCTGGGACATATAAACTTGACTTTTTTTTTTTTTATGTTGATTGAACATATGTTTATGAAGTATTTTTGCTAACTACTTTAGAGTTAATTTGCTGTGTTGTTTGAAAACCGTCCAGTTTCCATTGTAGCCTAGAAAGTGAAAAAATGGTCATGTTGACTTGTGCCATTTTCTTGTTTTCACAGCCAAGACATGCGGTTAAACTATTATCAGTCCTTAATCAGATGCCACAGAGACATGGGCCTGATACCTTTTTCAACTTCCCAGGCTGTAGTGCTGCAGTAAGTTTTCAACCAAAATAATAAAACTTGAGAAACAAATAAATTGCTCATAATTCGCATTTGCTTTTATTTGGCTTTGAAAATTCTTGAGAAGGAAATAAGGGGGGGAAGTACGTGCTTGAACAGTGTAGACCTTGCCTTCTGTAGGTTTGCAAGGTAGTTGTAGTGTTGCAAAATTGCACTTATGAGGATGGAGTGTCAAATAACAGATGTTTGTCTGAGGAAGTTATCATAAAAATGAAACCTGAAAATTCCAAAGAAGGTGTATTTTATGTGAATAGTATAATTGATATTATACAGAGCGGAGGCTTGATGAAAATCTAGGGATGAGCTTTTGCAATGACAGCTGTTTACAGTGACAACTTAGTCATAAATTTTATTATGTCTTTTTATCTGAACTCCGTCAGCTGTTTCCTTTCCCTCAAGGCAGAAATTTAAATGCAGTCTTCTTTTGGCTTTATTTTTTATGATCACTTATGATGATGAAATTGTATTCCTTTTGCAACCTTCTCAAATAGATATTCTCTCTCTCATTCACTGCATGTATCTACAAATAAATTCAAATATTGGATACAGGTTTATAAATATAATTATTAAGGCAGTAAATACAAATGCTTAAAACTGAGAAATGTGGATTTGAGGTTCAGTTCCATTCTGGTATGGAATAACATATGCTCATGGTAAACTTGGAATCTTTTAAGAGGAAATAATCCTGAGATCCCTGTCTTTTCATGCCAGTGCATGAAGGGTGATAGGAGCTTCTCTTGGGCTGTTCTGCATGTGTTTCCTCAATAGCACTAAGGTTACTCTTCAAAAATAAACCACCACCACCTCATGTTCTTTGTGAGGACTGCTGCTGGTGTGGCAGATTGCATCAGGGAATAAACTGGCTGAAAATCACTGGTTTTCACCTAGGTTATTTTTGGCTAGATCACTTCCTTGATCTTGTTTGATACTCAGCTGCACAGATGCGTCAGCAAAATGCATAGGGTGGATTGTGTAAGGAATTAATTACTGAGTTCTGAAAGAGAGTTTCATTTGCTACTGATGAATTAAAACCACAGTTAAGCTCTTCTAAAAGTACATGCAACAACAAGACAGCTGTTGCAGAGTATGAATGTCTACAATGAAATACACTGCTTTGACATTTCTGGGCTTCAGAGGCAAACCTTTATGAAATGTCTCTCTTATATTTAATTTTGTATCAGAGGTTCAAAAAAAGTTTTGTAGAATAATTTCAAATATTTCTCCCTGTCCAAAGAGGGACATCAATTACAGGAGTATAAAGTGTCTTGACTGAAATGCAAAATGAGCATTTTTCTTTCCTTGGTTAGGATCTTGTTTTATATACCACTCATCGCTGATTAATTCCACCCTGTAAATCAAGAAATGTGAATTTCAAATTTACATTTCTGAAGTAGTGCATGTCAGATTACACTATGAAGTACTGGACAGCAGTCATTCTCTGAAGTGGACCTAGGGTGATTTCTTTTAAAATGACCCAAACATCAAAACACTTTATTAGAAGAAAGACACTGGATAGGCTGTAGTTTACTGGCACTGAGTTCAGGGTTTCAGGTATGATGCGTGGTGATGACATCAAACAGAGAAACAGCATAATGTTTACTTCTCATGGTAAATACCAGCTTGGTCCTGTTCAAAGTTGGGTGCATGCTCGTTGTATAATCAAGAGTTCAGTGGCAGTATAAAGGAGCCTGCTTTTTGTCTGCCAGTGAGAGCTGCTTCACTATCCCAACTGAAGGGTTCTTCTGAGTACTGTGTTACATGTTTGCCAGCCTGTATAAGTAGCCCATTAGTCACTCCATTAGCAGGACGTCTTGTGGTGACCATCCTGTTCCCAGATGTTGTTCCTGTTTGTCATGAAGCAGCTCTTTTCCTGTTTCAGGCAGGAGTGATGTCCCAAAGGAGTTCCTTGGAATGTTTTGTACAGAGCAGTTAGTACCAGGCAAGCAGCAGAGTCGATTTTACTTCTTTTGTCAGATACTAGCATAATCTGAGGATGTTGCTGTATGTAACTTTAAAATTTACCCTGAGTTCCCTATCATTCTTAATTACCTGTGTCTCTCCTTTTTAAACCCTTTCAGTAATTGCCTTTCACATAAAGCCGATGAAAAGTCAGTCCTATTCTGTACCTTTTTTTTTACATACTTCTATATCAACATACAATCCTGGTGTGGTTATTCTGACTACTGTCCAGAGACTCATGTCCGTTCTCATTTTAAGCAGTGAATGAGTTTTCTGCAACTACTTGTAGTCCTCGGTATGAACTGGGACAGTGCAACATTTGAGCACTCATGAAAAAGTATTTCCAACTGTGACTCAGGTATCACGCAGAATCATAGAAGGGTTGAGGTTGGAAGGGATCTCTGGAGGTCATCTTGGCCAGCCCCCCCTATGCTGAAGCAGGGAAACCTAGAGTTGGTTGCCCAGGACCGTGTCTAGACGGCTTTTGAACATCTCTAAGGATGGAGACTTAACCTCACTAGTCAACCTGTGCCAGTGTTCAGTCAGTATCACTGATAGCTTCGATAAGAAAATGATATTATAGGTGCAGGGATTAATTATCTAATCATTATTATTTCAAAGTGTAGTGAGAGCTTAAATTATTTTACTGAAACTGAAAAATATCAATTAAATGCACTTAGAAATAACATGCTATATATATAAAATTATTTTCTTCTGCTTTGCATTCATATACAACTTATTTCAAGAAGTAGTATTAAAGGCTATTATTTCTTAACTCTTTTTGTATAAAATATTCTATATTTTGTCTGATGGATTGAGAAAGAATGTATTGTAATTATTGGCTGCTACAGTAATCTCTAAGTTATTACAAACATTTAATATCTTACGTTTTTAAAATTACTTAAAATCACTTAATTTTGTGTATAGTTCTTACACTGTGGAAAAAATTTGTTTTACCTTTTAGTATTATCATAGAAAACACTTTATAAATGACCTCTGAAGTTCATCTTTCCTGATATCCTCCCTAAAAAATACCTAACTTCAAAGCTAGATCAGGTATTCAGGGCCTTGCCCAGGGATAAAGAGTTCTGTGAAACCTCTTCTTCCATCAGCGCATAAATATGAAATCTTGAAAAATCAAATTTTTTCTTAGGCTTTGCTTTAAGATTAATATATTTAACTGAGAACAGGGGTAAAATATTCAGTCTCTTACTTTACTGAGTGTTCATGGGAAAGGAAAAAAACTGATAGTACTCTTAAATCTCAGAGAACTACTTTTTTAATACTGTAGTTTTAACAGTGAATCTCTGTTGTACTATCTATTGAGATTAGTTTGATCTTGATGTTTAAGTCTATTGATGAGATGAATACTTACTGAAAGCTGAATTTATATTTTAATTTCTAGTGTAGTAATTTTTCTACTTTTTTTTTTCTCTTAATATTGCCCATTCACAAATTTAATTTCATGTCCTCTATTGGTAGAATTTATGTAGTTAAAAATGGAAGTATTTTAAAATAGATGGAAAACTAATGCATTTATTCAAAAGCACTCTTTGAAGGTTTGGATTTTTTTATGTTCCTCTTTAACATTTGAAAGTTAAAGCAGATTTGGAGATCTAGAATGACAGGAATTTAGAAAGCGATTGCCTTTAACAGTGGTTCTCAAAAAATTCATTTTTTGGCATACTGTTTCATTGTTGATTTTTTTTCTTCCTTCCAGGCAATTGCATTGCCTCCTATTGCTAAGTGGCCTTATCAAAATGGGTTTACTCTTAACACCTGGTTTCGTATGGATCCGCTAAACAATATCAATGT
Organism: Coracopsis vasa; assembly: GCA_026283785.1. NCBI lineage: Eukaryota > Metazoa > Chordata > Aves > Psittaciformes > Psittacidae > Coracopsis > Coracopsis vasa. Next base: position 13,436 of record JANHGB010071074.1, read on the forward strand.
AGATAAGGATAAACCCTATCTCTATTGGTAAGTAACTTCGAATACTGCAGTTACAGGTTTTGTTTTGTTTTGTTTTGTTTTCCTCTGGCTTCCTAATTGCATTTAATTTTTCTCATTATTTTTAGTTTCTGACATGCTTTTTGACCCCCAAATACGTACAGATTTTAATAGCTGCTTACTACAAACTTGTACAAAGTCATCTGTCCTTTTTACTCTACAACTTGTATATCCATGGATGCAAGATATGTGCCTTGCAGATAAACCATAAAATCTAGTGGGATGGTTTCTTTAGGAATTTCAAAATACATCATTTTTTAGAGTTATAAACTCTAAGAATGTTAATTTTCTGTTGGTGTTTAAGATTCTTGGCTGATGTCAGTAGTACAAAACAAATCTGTTAGAGCACACTGTTTGCACATCAGCTAGAGGGAATAGAAGGTCAATCTGTGAATTTAAAAATGGCTTACTGACCACCTGTTCCCAAAAACGGAAACTGTATTTCATAATAAAGAGATAATTTTGGTTTACTTAGGTTTGCTGTTGTGATGAAAATAGAAATGTTTGATTTTTTTATATGTTGTTTCTTTTGGGGTTTTTTTGCTATGATATAGTTCTGATGTTTATTATTATGTGATTACAATTTTTATTGAATCCTAAGATTTCGAGCGTACTTTTTAACGTACTTTTTGCACTGAAATACTTTAAAATACTCCATGTGTTAAGCTGCGCTGAATATTTATGGGTACTTATGGTCTGTGTCAGAGGGAATTTACTTCTCTTTCCATTTATATTGATTTAGACCTTTTCGCTAGCCACATTGCTACAAAGAAGTGATATAGCTTAGGAAAATTGCCACTTAGACAACTGTCTTTAATAAACAGATTTTTCCTTTATTAGATTATTTGTTTTTGAACATGTCAGTGAATAAACTCCATAAAGCTGCCCTTTGAGTTATCAAAGAAACCTGAATTTCTTTCTTCAAAAGAATTCTAGGTCTTACCTTAACATTATCCTCTAAAGAACAGTTTTTTAATTAACATATTGCTTAACATTCCCATGTTTGCTTAAAATTGTCCAGACAGTATAATTTACCTATAGTAGGTAACTCAGTATAATACCTGTTTATTAGATTGATTGGAATAAAGAGTCCAGCAGAGTAAGAAAACATTTTTTCCTGTGAGTTTACCTTTCCCCATAGTTGATGTGTGCTATTCTTTGTTCTTGTGTGTTTTGTTTTTAAAAGCCAGAACATACCAAAATAATGTCTTCAATATTTTGCTGTTGCAGCTAGGAAACCAAGGGAAAAAGTATAGCCACAAAACATATAGAGTTTCAACTCTAATTCTAGTACATAAAGAACAACCTCTGTAATAAACATAGGTATTATGCACAGACTCTTCAAGTAATCTTTGGGTATATCTATGCTGAATGGATGACTCATCTCTTACACACACGTACACATGCACACACAGATCTTTACAGTTCAGTGTCTCAGTTTCTCATGTTCTTGTTATGGAATATATGTAAAATTAGAGTATTTATCAAGAGTGGGAAATAAAACTTCTGTGACTAATAAGGTGGAACTTTGCAAGTGCTTCATATGAGCCACAGAAAGAAGTTATTCTTACAGAAATCAAAGAGAAACTGAATATGCCGACCTCAGAAGGAAATTAAGAACAATGCTAATTCTTGACGTTTTTATATAGTGTCTGAAACCAAGCCATAGTTAATAATTAAAAAAAGGAAAAAATATTCAAACTAAATCATCCATCTGAACTTCTTTACACGAATTTTAGACTTGCCACATGAGAGGCTGAGTCACACTCAGCCGCTACCAAGAGGAAGATACCAAAGCAAAGATATGTTTTCTTTCAATGTGCTTTTTTGGGCACATATCATCATTTTCTATTTAGGTGAAAAACATATAAATGAACATATACATTCACAGTTTATTCTGAAAAATCATCTGTCTTTTAAACAAGCTTTATTTTTAAAGCAAAAACTTAGTAGTATGTACAACTTCAAAGACTGATTTGAAGCAGTGGTGCTGAAATCAGCATCAGCTAGAACTGGTTCCTCAGGACATTCTCATCAGGTTTTTAAATATTGACATATTGCAGCCTCACTGGAAAACCTGTACCAAGGTATGTACTAAGGTATGATACAGGCTTTAAGTGAGTGCAGAAAGATGTGGCAAGAGGCCTTTCTGGTAGGGGAGAGCTGTTACATCAGCCTATGATGTGAAAACTAATGCTTAAAAATGGAGAAAGGAAGCAAGGAAATGTTTTCACATTTGCCAGATGTGAGGGAAAACTACTGCTATTCTGTAATTAGCTGAATGCTGAGTGCTGCTTCAAGAATTGTAAGCCAATTTGTTTTTTCTCAAAAAAAAAAAGAAATTCTGAGGGTCATGTTGGGCAGCTGCTAAGTGACAGTCCATTAATACTTGTGTATTGGAACCGTGTTGTCACTTTCTTATTAATTACAAAATGAGTGTGACAATCCTCGAGGAAAATTAGAAGTCTCTGACATTTGCATGGAAGATAAATGACAATAAGGAGAAAGTTTTGTTGTAGAGCAGTCAGGTTCAAATGGTAAGATTCATAATTCTGTAGCACAAAGTATAAGCAAGCCAGTGATATATACCTAGCAGTGAATAATGGTGCTGTAATTACAGAGTTAGTAGTTATTTATTACAAAGCAATAATTAAGAAGGATATTAAGGCTTTTTGTAGGTAACCAACTGACCATAAACTGCTTTTTCATTGCTCTAGCTGAAAGACCTAATGTGATCTTTTCAATAGTAGTCTGAACAGAGAAGAGAGTTGCCTGCAATCTTGGCAAAAGCACTACTGGAATACCATTTACAGTTAAAAATTGCTACTTCTTTTAAGAGACCATGAAAAAAAATTGGTGCTATTAAAAGAACACTCTGGAGTGAACTGTACTCTGGAAAAGACATTTTATAAAGAAACCTTCCAAGAAAAATAAAATTACGAAATTAGATATGCTCTCAACTTCCGTTTTCAGAATTTATGCAAAATCTGATGTTGATGGATTGTTTAATCTGAGATCCAGCAGGTAGAAAGTGAAGTGGGTAAATTCCAACTCTTTGACACACAATACTTTAAGTATCACAATTATAAGATGAAGTATAATAATAATAATCATAATAATCAGAGTATAATAGTTGAAAATGCTTCTTCAAAAATGATGTATAGATTCTTTGTCATAAAGACAGTGCAATTTTAGGAATTTATCCCTAACCATAAGTGCACTCAACTGACAAGCCTCCATCCTCTAAATCTCTATATTTGTTTCTGCTAAAAACCGACATGTGGTGACATTACTTCTAAGTAAGGCCTGGAATTAGATAAAATCTAGATATTGTTTGGTAAGGTTTCTGTGATTTTTTGTTTGTTTGTTTTTTAGGAGATACTTAATTTCAAATTGTGTATTGGACTCTGTAAAAGAATCAGAGGGTGAACTGAGACTTGATTGTCATAATTGTTGCTTTTTGTCCTTAAAACATCCAAGTGCTTCCACAACCATTTAATGGAAGAATGGCTCAAACTTCTGAAAGACTGTTCTAAATTTAATTTTTACTGATGTAGGGAAAAGAAAAAAAAAAAAAAAAACCCACTCAAAACAAA
>JANHGB010071076.1:0-31990 GCA_026283785.1 Coracopsis vasa
TACTGGAAGGCTGCTATGAGGTCTCCACGCAGCCTTCTCTTCTCCAGGCTGAACAGCCCCAACTTTCTCAGCCTATTCACTGCAAGCAGCAGAACTATGTTGCAGTCCTGAGGAGACACCTCTGAGTGTCTCAGGGATGCATGAAATCATGACAAGCTCTGTGATACTGCAGCTAAATTGGTGGTTTTGATGAATGTATAATTAACTAAACCAAGTAATTTAGTATTGCTACTTGAGTGTGGCACAGCAAAGCAACACGTGCTGTGAATTCATACAAATTGTATGGTGAAGATTTTAATCTTTTAGCTCTAAGAATTGATTTACAGTGACTATGGTGGAAGCAGCCTGAGTGTTTGCCTTCAGCTGAACTTCTGTGTTATCCTCCTGTGGTCAAAGTTACTAAATAAAGCATTTCCATTGTAAGTGAATAAGAAGTAAATGCATCATTTAGTAAAAGGAAGAGTATGTGCAGCTTTCAGAAGAAAGGCAGCTTTTAATCAAGAGCCATTAAGAATTCTGGTACAAAGATGTTGCGTCTATTTATATAAATGGTTCTTTTTATTAAAAGCAAACTTGAGTAAAAGTAAATTCTACCATGGTAAGGACATGTCAGTTTGCCAAAGGCAGTGACAAAGATAGGACCAGATTCAGCTGTTTCTCACAACAGCTGTGGCTCAAGGATTGAATTTGCATTGGTATACAAATATTTAAGATAATCTTACAAAGGATTAGATTAGATGTTAAGCACGAATGAGCTCCTTTGCAGTGTCTCTGTAAAACTGATTGACAGAGACTACATTGTTGAACTAGAGTTGAGGGTATAGAATGGGAATTTTATGTAAAGGATAAAGTATTGTGAGTAGAAAGTTCTGGTAAAAAAATACGTCTTAATACACTGTAACTGACCCAGAAGCTCCTAGAGCATGGCCCCGTTATGTTACCCTTGCCAATCCCAGATAATTTTAACAGTGAGACAAACAGCATGCCAATCCCAAACCTTGATTAATGTCTTTGGAATATATTGTTTTCCTTTAGAACTTTCTTTTTTTTTTTTTTTTTTTCCCCTTATTAAAACTTTTTTGCATATGATTAATTTAAATCATTTTACATGTAATTAATTTTTTAATTTAAAAATATTTACTTTTACTTTTAAACAAAAAGTTCTTCTCAACTGCAAACCCCAACTTTTCATTGTGCAAATGATGAAATGGGACAGCCTGTCCCAAAAACTTTTATTGTGGCAAATTTCTTAAAAGGAACTGTGTATGCTTTCAGGTTTGATTAATGGATATCCCATGATGGGAAACCCCTCAACATTTCGTTAGAAAATTCCAAGCCAACTCAGTTGTAAAGTTGGTTCAGTAACAGGGTTCTTACCAAAGGCTTATTTGCCATCAACTTATTCAACAAACTCAATTTCCTGTATGCCATTTTTATGCTTTTACCTTCTGTGGACTTTGATAGAATGAAGTCAGAAATGCTACTGTAGTACTAACCTTGAGCTGTTTTTTTCTGTCTAATAAAACGCCCTTAGCTCCTGGTTCCTTTTGTTCTTCACTCTACATATCAAATATCCATAAGCAGAACACTTTATTAACACCAAGGTCACTGCCTATTTTAACTTATAAAAGGATAAAATAGAACTATTGAGAAATCTTTGCGCTGATGTCTTCTTACTTTCAATCTGTAGAAAGATGTATTTTTTTCAGAAAACTAAAACACTGTTTCTGCATCTACTGTTTTGCTTTTTTATATATTAAGAATTTTTGTTCACAATGAAGCGCTACAGATTTTTTTAATTAAGAAGAAGTAGGAACATGCAAATCCAAGAACCGTTATTAAAGAAGATGCATTTGAGTGAGGGAAGTCTTCTCCCCTCCTTGAAAGTTATTCTTTCTATTAGTTCTATGCTATTTCTATACTTAAGTTGCATTACATTAATAACTAGTAACTCAGCAGGAGGTCTTAATAGGTAGAGGCTGCTGGAAGCTGACCTCCAGCTGCAGTGGCAGAAGACCACTGATGGCCTGCGGACTGTAATTAGAGTACCGTAAAAGTAGAAGGTAAAGGGTGGCAGAATGTATTAGCAGTAAAATGCTAACTTGTAAGTAGTGCATCTGGATTCTTCAGGAGTGTCACTCATTCAGGAACAAGTGAAATGTTATGTTATAGAATAAATTTACATATAGAATCCCTAAAGCTTAAGGAGTGGTGAAGGTTAGCTTGGTGATAGAAAAACAAATCTGCACAGCTCTTAAAATACCTTTCTTTTCCCTCCCCCTCCTCTTTTTTTCCATTCATCCTTTCCACAGTCTGCCTTCAGAGAGAAATACAAGAAAATTTAAACATAGAAAACCAATATAACAAACCTTTCATGCAAAGAAACAGTGCATCTGTCTTTACATTGTTTCTATTAATGCCTGGCTAGTTTTACATTTTCTGATCAGCGACTGGCACTGTGACCAGTAAACCAGTTACTTCTAGGAACAGCAGTGGTCTGTCTGGAGGTCCTGCATTATTGTTTTTCTGCTTCTGCATTCTAGTTGCTCTGTCAATCAGTGGGTTGAAATGCAAGATGACAGTCAATAAGCAAAAGGACTGAGATCCCACAGATAGAACAAAATAATTTGAAAGCTTCAGATGCATGCAGAAAACAATAAAATCCTTAAGAAGCAGTAAATCTGGTAACCTTTCTAAAAGAACAACACAAACTTATGTTCTTAACCCATCATTTGCTACCATTCATTGAGTCTTCTGGTTAAAAGATGTATATGAAAATGCCAAATCCTGTATAGAAAGCGCATGGGGAGAACAAAAAGCTTAAGAAGTATTAGGAGAAAATTTCTCTGGGGATGAGATGCTGGCGTACATTGTCAAAACCAGGGTCCATGCAAAATGGCCATGTGGCTCAATATTTCTCTTAACATTTTTCTTCACCACTGACTTTCAAACAGGTGGATCATTACCCAAGTTAGGTTACTGCAAGGTATTTCTTCTGTTGTATCATCTTCTCTTTCTACAGGTAACAAGATACAGAGGTAAGGATATCTGCTGCCTATGGATTACATTCATGCAGACCAAAATTAATTCCTAGTGCTACAAAATGAAATTAAAAAACTGTGACTATTATTAATGAGGTTACTGAGAAGCTGTGATGTAAAAGTTAAATCTCTCATTACATTGATAACAGTCCAACTATATTATCTGTTCATCTTGCTACACAGCACAATTTGGTATAGGGATACCCAAGTTAATTTTAAACAAGTCAGGTTGGATACCAGAAGTGGTCTGCCTGTGACAGCACTCAGCTTAGCATAGTCTAATTGATTTCTCTAAGAAATAGAATACATTAGCTTATATGGAACTTACACTGTCATGTTTAGACTACTTTTGATGCCCAAGCTAATTTCCACAGATATCCGATACCGGGTCAGGTGTCCTTCTATTACACTGAAGTGTCTTGTGTGTGTAGCCCTGTTGGTTAATCTCATTCCTGCAGGGTTAGAGTATAGATGAAAATTTCTCAGAGAAAATTGAGATGAAATAGTAGTGATAGGAATTTGGTAGCTTCTACTCTTTTCTCTTAGTCAGTAAGTAATCCTGTGCTTGGTTAAGAGCTGCTTGTGGACCATATGGAGTTTCCCTTTGATATTTGTTAATGAGAATCCCCACTTGATGTGCTTAAGGGCATTCTTCAGCAAATTCCCAATTCGATTTTAAAAATTTGTGAGAAACAGCAGGGAATCTTCACTAGGAGGGTCTTGAGCTGGCTGTTGGTACAGACAGCGGAGCTGCCCTAAGGGTAAAAATAACAGCTGCTATCACATAACCTTATGACCAGTAGTAATATTTATACTTTGCATGATAGATACAGGGGCAGTCAAGTAACTTGCTTTAGACTGTGTGCTGATCACCCCAGCAACTAAGAGAAAATATTCTCCCCCCCTGTGTAAACACTGCTTCTTTGAGGTCTCTTTCACCTCTCAGGCAGTCTGCTGTCTTATTCAGGGTACTGGGGTCTAGAATACACTGAAAAATGGAAGAATCCAGAGAGTGTCAGTGCTGGAAAATAAATTCCAAAAGGCTTTGTATGAACCGAGTCTCCTTCTGGCGTGCCTGTCACTGATTTGGCCATTCAGACACTTCTTCAAATAGATTTGTTCACCGGACCTGAGCTGAACCTGAGCTGAATCAGGGCGCTGGGCTGGCAGTTGCCCCCAAGTAAAAGACAACTACAGGCTTATGGGCAGCAATAGTTGTGTTGAGTTGGGGCTGTTTAACTGCAACTCAGTTCTGGTTCTTTACACTACTGCTGATTCAGTTCAATTTGGGTAGACACTGTAATTTCTGAACAAATCTGGTGGCAAGAAGACAGTGGTTGAGCTATGTATGAGAAACAGCATTTGCAGTCTGGCACAGTTGTATATATGGAGCATCTGTGTTATTCTAAGCAGAGGTTTTAAAATCTTTATAGACAGATTCCCTAAATCCGTGACATGAGAATATCTATTAATTAGCAGGGAGTTTCAACAATTGATTGTAACTCCTGTATGAAACAGAGAGACTCTAACAGAAACAGAATTCTAATAGCAACCTTGCCTTATCTCTTAATTTGCAGCTATTTTTCACTATTTATTTAAAAATTGTAGAGCAAATTAAACTATATCTGTTGCTTAGGAGAGTAAAAATGTTTCAGTTGAGTCCATTGCTGAAGAGAAGATGTAAAGTACAGGTTTTTGTTCACACTGCTGAAAACTTGAATGTTTTTTTTCAATTCACTTCTTTTCTAGTGACAGAAGAGATTTTCATTATATTGTTGAAGCAGAATTCAGTGTTGAGGTTGGAACAGTTTGCCAAATGCATGATAAATATTTTCTTTGAGTTAGAATAATTTTCGTCTTAAAAACCAAATAGAAACCAAATAGAAACCAATAGAAACCCAATAGAAACCAAATCTCAGTTGGTTCATTGCCTTCACTCTCAGTCTCCAGATGAGTGGGATGAGCACGTTTGGAGCGCTGGAGAGTCACAGTTAAATCTAGTATGTGATAAATCTTGTTTTTCAGCAACTTCTCTGTGGTCACAGAAGGTGCAACATAGTTTGTGGACTTCCACTGTTGCATACACCATTGCTTCTAAATCTCTCACAGTAAAGCTTAGCATCTGTTTTGTGATTTGATGAATGGCTTTGATCTGTTATTTTAATTGCTTCCTAGTAAGGCACTAATGACCTTTTTTGTTCCAATAAACACTGTTTTGCTTAGTTGTAAATTAAATTTAACTAAACACTTGGAGCTTTATTACTTGTTTCTGTTTGATGACTTGTCAGGCAATGTGTTAACTCCATATGCAAAGACTTCTGGAATCATTGTATCTTTGGCTGCATTAGGGGAAAAATATCCTGAAAATATCCTAAATAAATAATAAAAAATTATGGATAAACTTCTCTTTCTCATGATTACCAGGTATGTAGTTGAGATCTAGTTACTGAATGAAACAGATATATCCATATTCTATCATTTACTAATTCCCTTAAAAGTAGACAATATGAACCTTTCTTATAAACTTAAAGAAGAGTTTAGGGAAGAGCTAATCAAAAAACTTTCACGTTATCTTTGTCTGATTAGTTCCCAAGTAGCAAATAGACTCAAGCATTTTTACTGCATTGACTTTGTTTCATGGTAAAATGGGAAAAAAAGTGATATGAAGCAAAAAGAAGACAGCATGTCCAAATGAATAAAGAAACCTACAAAACAGATTCTGAACAGCTGAACTTTTTAAGTACCATTTGTTGTGATTTGTAGTGTGATTGTGTACTGTGGGCAGAGCTTTTCTCAGGGCTGTCATGGGAGAGAGATTCTTAAAACATTCTGCATACTGACCTAAGAAGCATATAATGAAAGCCAGTTCTGCATTGTCAGCTCATAATACTACCGTTTTGCTCAAAGCTGCTATGAAATCGTTAAAGATCCTTTGGGGACAAAGAGGCACAGATTCTACTGTTTATAATATATTTTGTTCCCTCTCATATTAATAATCCACCCAGATGTCCAGTGTAGGGTGCTGTTTGATGGAAAGTTCAAGCAGATCCAAGTCTGGGCTGTATGTGCTGGCCTTATTGCCAGCTGTACATTTCTGCCTCTTCTGGAGTGCCATTCTGTTTGTTGTCCTGCCATGGCTTGGACTTGCAAATGATCTGACTAAAACTATCCCAGCAAATGAGATGTTTGGTTGTACAAACTCATTGCATGGGCAGAGTTACAGGATTGTCTGCCTGGCAGTGGTCCACAGTTAGATCAATTTAAATTGATCATCAAACCACACCCTTAGAGCCTGAAAGGCCAAAAGTAATGTGAGCTACTCAGGGAGAGGGTCTGCTATTTGAGATTTCAAGCTGATAATAGGTCTCGTGAAAGAGTGCATTAACAGAGTTTGTTGCCCTTGAGGTACAAGTGCTGACTGCAGTTTTGCTCAAAGAAGATTAATCAGAAGGCATTAGCAGCAGCTAAGAAATGCAGTTCATCCAGAAACAGTTTCGAAGCTTTGTCTTTGGCCTACCAAGTACTTGTAGAGTGAAATAGAATCCCTACCAGTGTGTCTGAGAGCATAAAAGCCTACTCTGCTTACAGAGAAAAATGGAGTGAGCTGCAAAACTCTAAAAGGTGCTGTGTTAGCAGGCATGAGGGTATCCTGTGGTTTCCTTGGTGATGATGAGGAAAAAGAGATCTTAAGCATTAACTTTAGCATTCACCTGCCATGGCTGCTTTTCTTAGTAAATCCTGTGTGAAACTGCCCAGTTTTGCCGGTTTTATTAGTCTCAAGGAGAGATTTTTTGAGTAGATTAACTACTGTTGCAGTATTTCTTCAGCAACACTGGCTGGGTTGTAGCTTGCTAATTTAAAATTTTTCTTGTTTGTTTTAACCTCTGGTACCAGTTTGTTGCTGCTCTTGAATCTGTGACTATTCGTATACCTTCTTGCTTCTCCAAAATGACAGGAACTCATTTTATTGAAGAAAAAATTGTTAACATTTCTCCTTGCACAATGAGTCATGTTTATCCTTCTGTTGGCCTTTTGATGCAGAATATATATTATCATACTTAATGTCTGTCTGTGATAGCTTCTAAAATACTCATAGAGGACTATGAAAATTGCTAGTCTCAACTCGCCTGTATTCTCATATCTTATTCTTCAGCAGTATAAACCAAACAAGCTAAACTATCTCTGTAGCAACTCCAAAAAAAAAAAAAAAAAGCAGCACCTTTTCTTCTTGAGCTACTTATTTTCCACTTCATAAGGGTTTTCCTGTGGGCTGAAATGTGAGTGGCCTGGAACTTACAAGTCTGGGACTTACAAGTCCACGATTTCAGTGACTTCTCCAACATACCTAATTAGGACCCTCAGGAAGTCATTCACAGAGCGAATTTCTGAATCAGTGCTCTCCAGAGAACTCCAGTGTTTCTTTTGCCAAAGGGGAAAAATAGGTTAATGTTGCAGCATTGCAGAAGGCCCAGTGTGAGCTGTTGCCTGAGAAGGAGGTGCTAAGAATTCAGGAGTGGGCTGATTGGGAAACGGAGACAATGCTGATGTTGCTTCAGGGAGAAAATAAGAGTGAAGTACAAATCTGCGCAAGCTGAAAGTGAGAAAAAATTCAGGTCTGTTCTGTTAGCAGCAAGGAGAATACGTGCATGTTTAGATATTCTGACTAGTTTACAATTTAGGGGAAGGTTGGGATTTTTTAAGAAAAAAAAAGAAAGGGGGGGTAGGTAAAGAAAACCAGGGCTAAATATTTCAGCTATAATGATCTGTTTCAAGATCTCTCCCAGCTTGTAATGATGAGCAGGAAGAGTAAAAGCTTGAAGCACAGTAGAGATCTGTTGATATTCTTGCGGTTTATTATTACATGGCTGGTAAAGTTTAAAGAGCAAGTTACTTGGTGACACTATGAATCCATTTTAATTAAAAAGAAATTTTATCTTCTCTCTTTTTGCTGTTTTTCAGATTTAGCGTCCCTTTGCCTATTGTTATGTTCATTGCCATTTAATTATAGTTGACGCAATGCATACTTTTGTTTTTTTAATATTCTTGCTGTAACTAGTCTGTGTATTTTATGTTGATGGCGGATGTGAAATATTTCTTCAGTGGTTTTTCATCTACCTTACTGCTATTTTTGAGATTTCTCTTGTTTTAATTTATTCATTCATTTGTAGTTCCTATTCCAGCCATGGATTACATTTAGGCTTACTTTCTGATCTCTCTTGCCTTAGTCTTAGTTTTCTTGCTTTATTTTGGATTATTCCCTGTCATAAAGTAGGCACAGCCTTCTCCCTTGCATTCATTAAGTAAAACCTCTTCTATCTTCCCAATTATCCTGCTGTTCCTCTCTTACATTATATATCCAAACTCACTGAGCATGATGTTCACAACTGTTGCCACAAGCTCCTTAATGGTAATCCAACCTCAGTCTATCCTGGGTCACCTTCATCTTGGTGGCCAGTCCTTTCGCTTGATTGAAATTTCTTCTGCTAAAGTCTCAACTGAGTTTTACTAGTAGTATCTTGGGGTTTTGCTCTCACCTTGGTCTTATAGCTGCTTATGATGTTTAGAGTCATTCATCTTAAAATCCTGTATTGGATTTGGTTTCAGACAGATTTCTCCTTCCTGGCCACTCCTTCAGCGTAACTGTAGCTGGGTGGTCTCTTTTCCCTGAATCTGTGGAATTTTCATCAGTTGGAAGTTTTTGACAATTGAAGTTTTGCTCTGAATGTGGAATGGGAACAGTCTCAGGATCTGCTCTGATGTGCAGAATGGAGTTACTCGTTAAATACTGCCCTGATACACCTATCTTTTTTTTTCCATCTTATGGATCTGGTCTGTCATTTGGGTGTCAGTGACATACATTTAATACTCTGTTGCTGGTGCATGACCTGCCAGCCTGGCATTTTGTCTCTTTCCACTGGCACTCCTACAGTCTTGTGTGTAGTGCTGGTTTTCTGAAACAGGATGTGTAATAGTCAAAATAGGAGGTATATTGTTGGTGTGGGAGAAGCAGAATTGGAGCCTATTTAGATCACATGAGGACTCCTGCAATGTAAAAGTGAAATAATTACCACAAAAAAAGGAGTACGCCCAAAGGTGGCTGACTCGCGACTGCTCCGGTGCCTCATTATTTCATCGGCTTTTGTCTTGACTCCGCTCTCCTGTTCAGAGTTGCCTGCACAGTTGGTGGCTGGCCACGCCACAGCTGAGGTAAATCCTGTTCGTCTCTGCATGGTGGAGCTTTCTCAAGTAGGTAGACCACTAGGCAGAGCTCCCTGAAGCTACTGGTGCTGCCCCAAGGGCACTTTTCCCTTCAGCTTCTGCTAGCCTTTCCTTTTCTGCTGTGGGAGTGTAAAACCCCAAGTAAAAGGTACTTTTTCTCTTGTGTTTGTGTGGCGAGCAGGATTTATAATTGTGCTAATTGATACTGACTGCTAGTGGGCTGCTGCACTGGTCGTGAGCAGAGGCCAGGCTGTTCCTCTCATGGTGGCAGGCACCTGCTCAGTGCAAGGATGCTACTGAGCTGCCTGGGGGATGTGGGGCCGGGAGTGCTGGGGACTCCCCATGGCTGGTGGGGCAGAGCATGGCAGCCAGGGCCAGTCCCACTGCTCTGGTCAGGGAGAAGTGAAGGCTGGGGGCAGCCCAGAGTCTGTCAGGCAAGTTAATGGTGATGAGGCAGGTCTGAAGGCAAAATGGGAGGCCATTCTTCAGGCCAGGGTTGGGGCTAGGCCATAGTGATGGGACAGGTCCAAGAACAAGGCAGGATGCCATCCTGCAGGGTGAGGATCAGCATGGTCCATGTAGAGTCAGAGGCACCGCTGCAGCTGAAGGCCCCAGATGATCTGAAATGGGCCCCCAGATCCATGGGTGGAGATCATGGCGGGGAGGCCTGGTCAGGACCATTAAAGCCTGTGAGTGCCTTGGGGCCCTGAATGCAAGGGGCCGCTGGCCGGAGAAGCCCAGTGGCTGTTGGTGCAAGAAGAGGGGATGTCCTCAGCCTCTGCTGAAACCAGCACAATTTTGGTGGCACTGTTCAGGTGGGCGGGAGAAAGAACGGTGCCCGAGTAGAGAAAATGGATTAATTTGCTCCCTTCTGCTTATTCTTAAGTAGATGGGAAACATGCTGGCCAATAAAATTAATGAATGCATTAAGAAGTTGGCACATCTGAATGCATAGAGAGGAATGGTTTGGGGAATTTTTTTCCAATGTTCAAAAAATTCATCATGTCTTTGTTTAGAAAATCAAACTCTATGCCCCTTGTTCCCATCTCTAATACTTTAGCCTTAATTATGTGATGTAACAAGTACTACTTTCTGTCCTGCTATGAATTAGATGAATTTCTTTCCTAAGCCCACAAATTTACTTAACATTTGAGAAATGGGAAATGTCTTTGATCACACATTGCACATATGACAAAAGTATTAAAAAAACCCTCCAGCTTAAAACTTATTAATAAACATTCATTTCTAAAAGTTTTACTTGTAATTTGTCAGCTTTTGGTATGCATATATTTAGGTATTTTGTACGTAAGGTAAGGTGAAGCTTTACCTAATTACTGGGCTACAAGGGTTTTTGTCTTTTTCTCTTGCCTTGTATGTTACTATAGATGATGACAGAGCATATCACCCTCCTCATGCCTTTTTTCTTAACTTAAGCAATGAGCAGAGAACCCAAATCGCTGATGCTTTGACTTCTGAGAATCTGGGGGTTTTTTGTTTGGTTTTGTTTGTTTTCTTTGTTTCTTTGTTTGTTGGGAGTTTTTTGTTTGGTTCATGCAAATAATGTTATTTCTTCAGTTTCTTGGTTAAAAGTTCTTTGTTCATCTTCCTTTTTGGGATGAAAGAAGATTTCCTGTCTTGTCACTCTCAATGCCTTTATTTCTAACATGCAATGTTACGTTACCTGGAAGAAAAGTTAATTCTTTGCTAAATTGCTCTAGGGCATTAAAGAAATATTCATAGCTGTTGAAAAGTTTCCATTAAAAACCTTTGATTTTCTTAGGGTATCATGTAGATGCCTTAATAGGTGCCCTTACGACCATTGGGTCATTTGAGAAGAGTTAGTGGAGCCTGTTTGCAGCAGGTACAAGCTGGGCAGTTGAATGCCAGTATGTTTCTCAGATGCCTTCATGCTGTTGTTCTTAATAGTCTCAAACAAGATTCTAAATGGATGGGAGAGTAAGCCAATATACACCACAAATTATGCTTTAGACACAGGAGAAATCATGAAAATGGACACTGCATGAAAATGGACACTGCATTCCCTGTATTTTTTTCGTGTCCTGAGTTTCAAGGAAATAGTTACCTGAGGCGTACAAGATAATGTTTACTCAGTATCAGCCCTACTGACTTCAGTGCAATTAGCTATGTGAATTTTTCCCGCAGGGTAAGGAGAATTGTGTCAAGAGCAGAGCTGAATCAAGTTGTTTTCAATATTGTAAAGTGTAATAAAAATCCTGGAATTGTCCTTATGGATCACTGTGTGTTGACTATCACTTTTTCTTAGATTTTCCTCAGGTTAATTAGTCAATGTGAAATCAGCTGTACTGTAATGGCCCAGTGTTACGGAATCCTGTGATTTTAAAGGAAATGAAAACTGAGTTTTTATGCCTTTTAGTGTCTGCAGCGATCTGATGAACACAGCAGTAGTGAGAACAGTGAGATCATGAGCCCTAGAAGGGCCAAGAAAACTAAAAATCTAAAAAAATCTAAGTTCCAGGATCATAGATTTTGGGTTTTTTTGTTAAACGTAAGAAATGAAAGATAGGGATCTGGATTACAGAGTTAGAGAGGAATAATGTTAACTATGTTTAAAGACAGTGTTGATCAGTTGTCAAATCCTCATTTCTTGGTATGGATCTTATTACACTATGGTTATTACTTTGACATAGTACTGATTCCTCAAGAAGAACAAAAGAACTACAGAAACCACCAAAAATCTGTTTTTGTTTGTCTTCCTTAGCCAAACCCTCTGACTCTCCAAAAAGACAGCTGAACTGATTTTTCTCTAATTAAAATATAAATCCCTTTTGGAACAAGCTTGTTTGCTACATTTTTGCCAAGAAGACATTTTTATAACGGAGTTTAAGTTGTAAATCTCTGAAAACAGAACTGTATAATAAGGTTGCTGCCAGTACTCTCACAACTGTGTAGCCAGTGCGATACTGTGATACATTCTGTATGATTCAGTCTGCTCTCCCAGTTTCCCTCCAAGTCTGCCAGGCCAAAACAGAAATAGCCCGTCATTGCATTTTGCTGAAGGGCTGACTATATTAAGAAAACTGCCTTTTGCAAAGCCATGAGACTTTGCAGACCTATTGGACTATAGCATGGAATATTGTTTGAAAAAAATGAGGTTACTGTGTCTGGATACTGAGCTAATCAATTCAGTATGGCTGTTTCATATGTTTAAGCCCATTACAACTTTGTTTGACCTCTTTCATCTTTGTCGAGGATATAGGGTATCATTAATGTTACCATCTGCATTGTTTTCTCCTAATATCAATAACAGAAAAAAAACCCCCAAAATGGTTCTCTTGTTTTCCACTTAGATGGCTCTCGTATTGCCAGACAAATGTGAAACAGGCTTTTACAATAATGGTATTTTCCCAAATGCCCTGTTAATTTTCAGTAAACCAAAATAAAATGTGTTACTGTTTATTAAGACAGTGTGACCCATATGGATTCCAGATGATAAAAGTTTCAATAAAATGCTGCAATTAGATACAAGTAACTTGAGTTTTCTTTCAGTTCACATGTTTAGATGTAGCTCAGGACAAGAATGGTCATTTAAGTTGTGTCAGGGATTGGATTTTACTTACAATGATGATAGTTCTTTTCACTTGCGTGCCACTTTTCACTTGAAACTACCCAAGAAGTCTTGAGCCATCTGGGAATAACTTTAATGCAAGAGTGCTGTAGGCACATTGATCTAACTTTATGTTGCAACCTATGCAAAAGCAGCAAACCTGGCTTTGAATAAGGATTTAGGGGCTTTATAGGCTATGACTTCTGGGGAAGTTGCATGTGTAAGATTGCTCCTGATGCCCATTTTGTATTTACTATACCACTAGGTAGTAATGATCAATGACTAGATTCTTCTGACAAAATGAGTGTGAAAAATCGGCTAATCAATATGTAAATAAACATCTCCTCTTACTGTATTTGTTATGTCACAGTATTGTAGGGTTGGTTTATTTTACCAAGAATTGTCATTTTCAGAAATGGTGATAGTGATTCAGGCATTTTCAGGAGGACGTCTCAGATCTATAACTGAACTTTAAGTATGTGTTTTCTTATAACAGGATGCTATAATCATGATCTGTATTCTATCTTTGTATTAACTACATCCATAGATTCTTAATATTGTGAAAAAATTATATTTTAGGGACAAAAAAGGAGCTGAAGAAATATCTTCCTTTTACCTGATAATATTAAGTTACTCATAGTTGTGAATATGCATAAGATTTTTTCAATTTGCATGTATTTCAGAAAGGTTATTCCAGAATATTTATACTTCTGCACAGTAATTGCAAATCAATAATTCTCTTAAAGTGTCATGAAAGAGTATTCATTTGAACTGAACTATATGGTCTCTGTAATGCAAATCTGAGAGAACATATATCATCTGATGGTTTTTCAGTGTAACTAATGACTAATAATGATCTTCTGGACAGTATACATTTGAAGATGTTACTCAGAAAATTTTTTTCTGTTTTTCTAATGGCAGTTTGTGCAAATTTTACGCATTACGTACCATGCAAACTTGCAAATATCAGCTGCTGCTGTTAAAAAACTTAGCTGCATGTCAGAAGTGTACAGTGCCATGTTTGCACAGTGTTGTGCTCTGTACAAACCTTTCCTAACAAGGCCAGTAAGGCATTCTAATAGCTAATATTCTGTTATTTTCAGTCTTATCTGCATAGCCAAAGAAGAATTGTATGGTCAATATCTAGCCTGATATGGTCAATATCTAGCCTTCATATCAAGAACTTGTTTGTCATTTATATTGCAGTATTGTCTCCTGGGTATTATTTCATGCTGTCTGATATTCATGTTATCTTTCGTATTCAGTGACTTCCAGAAATTAACTGTGTTATGCACCTTTTTTTAGCAGTGCTTTCCTGTAGCCCTTTAAAACATTTGAGTGAGATACTTGATAGAACATGACTACATTAGGTGAAAACATAACTAAAACAACAAGAGCCAGAAGTCTGTTTACAGTATGTAATTCTTTGGATAAAGGTGAACGTTGTAATCAGAAAATAATTTACTGAATTCTTTGCATCAAAAAAAGGTCTGGTATCATTGAGGTATTGTACCTAAGGGGTGGTTAATTGGCTATGCTATGTTGTTGCAACACTCATGGGTAGAATGGACTTTTGATGCTTATGCTTTGTAAGGTTTAGAGGATACATAGCCAGCTGAAGTTGATGTTTTTTATTAAGGTAAAGTATATGGCTTTTATAATGCATTGAGGCTAGAAGTCAGTATTGGCTTTGTTCTTGTAGGTACTTAAGGCTGGCTGTCATGTGGGATAACACTGTGCAGAATGGTGTCCATGGAGACAGGGACAGTGCTGTTCGAAGGTGGATTATGTTGTTTGGTTTGTGAAGTTTCTTCATATCTTACTTATCCTCCATTGCTTGAAGGAAATTTTTGTTGGAAGGTATTAGTTTTTACAGCCTCTTTCATTTGGAGTTTACAAAGGGGAGTTAAATAAAGTTATTTCTTCTTCAAACTCACCTGCATTTTTCATAGCATCATAGAATGGTTTGGGTTGGAAGAGATGTTAAAGTTCCAGCGCTCCTGCCATGGAGAGGGACACCTTATACTAAATCAGGTTGCTGGAAGCCCCATCCAACCAGCCTGGCTTTGAACACTTCCAGGGATGGGACATCCACAACTTCTCTAGGAAACCTGTGCCAGTGCCTCACCACCCTCACAGTGAAGAATTTCTTTCTTATATCTGATCTAAATCTACCCTCTTTCAGTTTCAAGCCATTCCTCCTTGTCATATCCCTACGTATCCTTGTAAGTAGTCCCTCTCCCACTTTTCCTGTAGGTCCATTTAGGTACTGGAAGCCACTCAATGGTCTCCCTAGAGCCTCCTCTTCTCCAGGCTGAAAAAGCCCAGCTTTCTCAGCCTGTCTCTATAGGAGAGCTGCTCCAGCCCTTGGAGCATCTTGTGGCCCTCCTCTGGACTCGCTGCAACAGGTCCACATCCCTCCATGATCTTGCTGGGCACTGAGATGAGACAACCTGGCCTGTAGTTCCTCGGGTCTTCTTTTTATCCGTTTTTAAAAATGGAGACTATGTGTCCCTTTTTCCAGTCAGAGGGAATTTCGCCAGACTACCATGACTTCTCAAATATGAGGGATAGTGGCTTAGCCACTTCATCCATCACTTCCCTCAGGATGCATGAATGCATCTCATCAGGTTCCATAGATGTTCTCTAATGTGATCTCCTACATTGGGTGGGTCTTCATTCTTCCAGTCCCAGCCTTTGCCTTCAACGACTTGGGCAGTGTGTCTGGAGCTCTTGCCGATGAAGACCAAGTCAATAAAGTCATTGAATAATTCATTCTTCTCCATATACTTGGTAACTAGGTCTCCTGTTTCTTTTTGGAGGAGCCCCACATTTTCCCTCATCTTCCTTTTATCCCCGATGGACCTATAGAAGCTTTTCTTGTTGTCCTTGATGTCCCTGGCTAGTTTTAATTCTATCGGAGCTTTAGCTCTCCTCTTCTGATCCCTGACTGCTCAGATTATTTCTCTGTATTCCTCCCAGGCTACATGACCTTGTTTCCATGCTGCATAGTCTTCCTTTTTGTGTTAGAGTTTTTCCAGGAGCTCCTTGTTCCCCCAGGCAGGCCTCCTGGCATTCTTGCCCAACTTCCTCTTTGTTGGAATACATCACTCCTGAGCTTGGAGGAGGTGATCCTTGAATAATAACCGGCTTTCTTGGGCCCTCTCCCTTCAGGGGTTTATTCCATGGTACCCTGTCAAGCAGATCCCACAGTCTCCTCTCCTGAAGTCCTTGTTATGCAGGAGATAGCTTTGCTGTTCCCTTTAAAAGACAGATCGTTTTTTATTTCTTTACAAATGCACTGTCACAGTAAGCTTTAGCCCCCAATTTTTCTTTCAATTTTACCCTAACTACCTCAGAAATAAATTTCACAATGAAGCTATTGTTACAGGTTAATTAATTGCATATTTTCTTTCAAACATTTAGTTTAAATAAATGAATAATCTGCATATAAAAGAAATTGAGGGCATGAACAAAACAGTTATTCTTATATGTGCCCAAAGAGCTTTACTGATGTAAATTTCAATTTCAATCAAGCAAAACTGCTTTTCCTGCTTTATTTATAAAAGCAGAACTTAGAGAACGAAGTGATTATTATGTGCTCAGAAGCAAATGTGAAACAAACACGCTGTCAAAATGAGCAATGTATACCAGATACCGAAGGAAAGGCCCAGTGGCCTCCCAAATTAAATAATTTTATTAATCTGACTGTGCACAAGGACCACAATACCAATAGATGGTTGTGTTATTCACCTGGTAATTAAAAGTAAAAAATGAGAGTTCCCAGCTGCCAGTACTTCTATTCTAATCATAATGACTAATTTCATGTGACTTTACTAAGATTTAAATAGCGAAAGCATGATAATATGCATAAAGGCAGGTTTTCATGTATATTACCTGGGCATTCTGACAGTTGTGAATTAGCTGACAATATCACAAGCCATGTCTGTATTTCAGTGCTATAGCTGCTGATGAAATAGATGATGGCAAAAAGGCTAACAAACTGGGAAATAAGCATGACAAGGACAATCATCTGGAGTTGTCTAAACCAAAATGCTGGTCATTGCTGGTGTAGTCCTCTAAAATAACATGTGCATTAATCCCAGCTGATGCTGCTTATAGCTAGGAACAAGGTGAGAGAATGGGGAATGATGATCTGAAAACTGGGGCTTCTGGTGGAGAAGGTTGTTACTGTGGATGAACATCTGATTGTGAGCCCCCAGATCAGTGTTGAGGAAAAGAGGCTGGTGTCAACCATAGGCATGCAAGCTGGCAATTAAGAGTTTTTTTCAATCTCTGTAAAATGGCATTAGTAGACTACTGTATACAATTTTTGATATCACTTACTTAAAAGATATGGAAAAGTAGAAGATGATACAGAAAAGAACTACCAAGATTATACCAGTAGTGAAGAAAACGGCTACTTTGAGAGCTGTAGAAAGCCTGATATGTTTATATTATTTTTTTTTAAAGGGAATTTAGGAGTGACTCACTGTGCAGATGAAAGTAGAACATTGTAAAGGTGTAGCTTGGATGATGGACTGGAAGCTGAAGTGAGACAGATCGCCCTCACCATACAATGATGCAACTCACTAAGTGCAGTTCTGTATGATTTGTGTGTTCAAATTGTGATCAGATACTTTCTTGGAAAAGTGTTGTCTAGCAAAACATAAATTATTCTGCTCAATATAAAAGTTACTGGACAAAATTGAAATGCCTGTTTCAATGATACAACTCAAAGTGGTGTAATAGAAAATAGATAACTATGTGCCCCTTCTGGATGTTTACTCTGTGACTTTCAAGTTCTGGATCACGTACTCCTTTGCCTCACATCACACACAGTTATTTTCACCACTGTAAAGTGGAATGAATTCACTGTTCTTATTTCCTCTCTGAGTAACTTGTGAAACATTCCTGCTAGTGGCCAGCCGATGCATTAACTGGTGATGGATGCCAGTCTCAAAGATACATGAAGATTAAATTTAGTTAAACTTTGCCAGTCATCCTATAATGTAGAGTGAGAATGTTTAGAACCACTAACCTGCCTTGGGACGGAAGAGGGCTATCCCCAGAGACTATAAACAGTGATTTCACAGGATGTTCTTGCCTCCTTTTTCTGTTTGACAGGGTAGATGGATAGTGTTTCCAGGGGAGGGCACAAGACTAAAGATTTCCTTTGCATCTGTGTTATTTAGTCAGTTGTATATGGATCTCTTCGGATGGGATGAATTTTTTTTGCATGTCACTTGTATTCACTGTAGTTCATTTTGTATTCCTAGATACCGTGA
Source organism: Coracopsis vasa (assembly GCA_026283785.1). Classification (NCBI taxonomy): domain Eukaryota; kingdom Metazoa; phylum Chordata; class Aves; order Psittaciformes; family Psittacidae; genus Coracopsis; species Coracopsis vasa. The sequence continues at coordinate 18,135 of JANHGB010071076.1, forward strand.
ATTTGCAAAGACAGTGTTAATATATCTTGTAATTAAATGTTAATAACAATAATATAGAAATTACTTCTCATCGTTCTGTATCTGTACTCTGAAAACTAATACAAGGAGATGACAGATACATTGAAGAAAATACTTAACTTTGTAACTTCAGCAAATCAACATTTGAAAGTTGGGTAGCATTTCCAGTCAAAGTCCCTTGAGTATTTTCAGGGATTCTCCCAGTGGTTGGAAGAATCACTTGGAGACTTAATGAAAGGAATCTTTGCAAGCAATGTATAAATTTCAGAAATTAATTTCCTCTTAATAAAGACTTTGACTTCTTTTCTACTTGTGAATTTTCAGAATGAAATAAAAATGAAATATCCTGCATTCTTCCAATAGTTTGGGGGATTTCTTTTTAAAGATTTGCAAGCTCTTAAATTTGTGACTGGCCAATACTGTTGTTTAATCAAATTCCATGGGAAGAGCAAAATCCACCAACATGAGATGGATATTAATTTGCTTAATAAGACAGTTTTTCTATTGTCATAGGACTCAAGCTTGACCATACTGATTTAAGTAGAAATAGAAAATAGATAAATAATAATACTGAATTTTTGATACACAGATCTTTTGAAATTCATTGGATGTCTTTACAGTTAGCAAGTTATTCTTCTACTTAAAAAAATCTTTAGTTAGATTTTGATCAAACAAATGAGCTCTGAAAAGCCAGTTGTATGCTTTTAGATTAATAGGACATGGAGTTGTCTTGTTGAGTGTCATGGTTGGGAGTGAAGGAGCTATTAAATTTTATTGTATTATTGATTGTAAAGCTTAAGAACTCGTGTAGTACTGTTTGTCTTGCTGTGCTGTTTGTGTGAGTCTCTTACAACTGGTTTAGTTACATTTCCTAACTGCTGAGCCTGATTATGTACCGTTCTAGTATTTGGAATAGCTTTGGGGAGTATATGCACGTTATGAAGACTCTTTAAATAATTTCTAGTCTTTTGGTGGGTTTCAGATTTCAGGTGCCCACAAACCACCCTGCATACTCAAATTCCTTCAACTTCTGGTTTTTTGTTTATTTTTGGGTTATTGGTTTTTGTTTTTCAGTCCTCAACTACTCTCAGCACAGCTGAGGTTTGCACAACAGGGATGAGTGTGCCCAGGACCAATGCATGAGCCTCACTTTGGCAAAGCTACCCTTTAGATCAGGGTATCTCCCTAACACATGCAGCTTAAAAGGTAACTTGTTACCTGAAAACTCAACTGAATTTATAGTTCTATCTATCCCTCTTTGATTGTTACTGCCTACTATCTGGTGTCCCCATATTTTTTTTTTTGGGTTGGTGTTGCATCATACTTTATTGTTATTCATGATGTGCAGTCCAGATTCTGCTTTCCCTGAAGTAACTGTATTAAACCTTTAATATAGTAAACTTTTAATCAAATTTGCCAAAAAAGAAAACATTTTCAAAGATTAAAACTATTCTCTAAGTATGGATATAGCACCTGGTTACAATACACATACCAGTTGACTAGCTTGTTTTAGTTGTATTAATTCAATGTCAAAAGTTTTCTTGTTTGCTATATAAAGAACTCTTTCAAGAAGTTTTTGTTGTTCTTTAGTACCATAAAATTAATAAAAAATATTAGACAAAGCTGGCAACAGCAAGATACTTAGAATATTTGATGCCTACATTTTGCACTTGCTATCAATTTCTTCTCCCAGACCATGCTACTGATTACTGACAACCATGATTGATGGTAACTTTCAGTTGTATATTAGATTTAAGTGCAATGACTAGGAACTTTGTGAAAGCATTTTGTAATGTTCTATGTAATTTTTTCCACTATATAACGAGTTAAAATTTGCTTTTTATTCTCGTTGTTATCATGTTTCTTTGGCTTTGTGTTGAGTGTGCCACCCTAGTGCAGAGCAATTTTTAGATTTTGATCCAACAGTTGATTCATCTGTGAAGATTGATTCTCATACAAACTTGCACAAAAATAGTGCAGGTAATAGCAAAGGGCACCTTTTGTGGCTTTGGCTGACTTAGGTTCCTTATATTGTTTTTCATTTTGCCAGATACTGCCAGAAAATGATTAAAAAAAAAAAAAAAAGAAAAAAAGAGGGTGATTTAATTTCAAAATAAATTTGGGAGATGCAAATTAAAAATGGCTTGGTTATTCTTCTTCCTGTTTGTTCAAAGATTTAGCTTAAATAGTCAATCTTTGTATCTTATGTGTGAGGATGTGATAGTGATTACATAACAGTGAATTTAAGAAACTGTGTAATGTTGAAATAGGGACAGAAAAGATCATTTTAATAAAATTTTCTTTTTAATAATTTGTATCTTTAAAATATTCTGAGCTGCCATGAAAATAAACAGAATTTAATGAGCTTTCACATCATTGAAAAACATGGAGAAGGAAGACACTGGAAAATGTCTAAGTAAGTGTTTTTTTTTCCCCCCATTTCAAACTCATTCAAAATTTGAAAAACAAGGTTACTATTTGCCTTCCTTACACACTTTAAAGGAAAGTTTCTCCTTCATGTAGCTATTAATTTCACTGGTACCATTTACAAAGACTAGAGGTAGTAAAGTTGATGTATGTTGCTATTCTTTTGCACACTTCCAAATCTAATGTTGAATAATGTGCTGCTTCCAAAATGAATTAAATATTTCTTAGAGACATAAGAGATGATCTTGCATTATGCCATACCTTCTGATGCTTAGTAAAGCACAGACACTTAGTTGCATGCTTAGACTTTTATTTGCAAAACTAATAAGAAAGAGATGTCTTAAAACATAGTATTTTCCTCAAGAGCCTTTGAATGAAATATCCTTGTTATTGCTTAAATGCATGACTATTATAAAACTATTCATTTAATATAATTACTTTACAAATACCTGTAGGATTTTTTAACCAAAAATTATCTTCAAGGTCATCTTCTCTTACAGAGTATTCTGTCCACTGTCCTTGCACAGTCCATTGAGAGATGTTCTGATCTGCTTCTTGTATCCAGATGTAGCTTAATTATTTCAACATAAAGACATTTGCTGAGATTTATGAAGGACTCCCTTCAGAACTCAGTATTATCATTATGTGCCAATTTAAAAGTATCAGTGATCAGCTGGAGATCTTTGGTGCCCTTCAGTTAAAATATGCAAGATGTGTGGGATACAGTAAGCCAGATGTACTAATTGAGAGAATAGTTTAGCTGTTCATACTGCATAATATTTGCTACTGTTTGACCATTGAAGAAAACGCAAAGCCAACCAGGACTGCATAGTCTTGTAAAAGTTTGAGTTGGCTTGAAAAGACAGTACCATTCACATTAATATTAAAAACTTCAATGAGCAAATTACATAGGCATAGGTAAACTGTCAACAATTAAGGAGAGGAAACAGTTTCAAACAATTTAATAGAGGAGATGGATTATGGTCAAAGAAAATATGTTTCACCTTAAGGACAAAAGAAAGGAAAATGCACCCTCCACCCTGAGTAGTTTTGTTTTGAATCTCTAATTAACAGGAATTACAGTAAAGATGAGAAGAAAAAGATATTTAATGATTGTAATATAATGGCAAGGAAAAAATATCTGTGAAAGATAAATATATTCTATATAGCCCAGTTTAATGATAATGTACGATCAGTTAAACTATTTTATCATATGCCACATCATGGACTTCCAGCTTCTTAGGAAACCAGGATTTTCCCTGAGAAGATGAAAATGGGTCTTCTTGCACACTCAACTAAATTGTTATGATGTTACTGAGTTCTTTCTATATCCTACTTCTATGCAGGGTGCACAGAGTGGCTGCAGTTCAAGACAGTGTTACTGTTGTGATGATTTGCTGTGGGTTAAGATGCCTCCTATTCTGTAGTCTGTTTTGGCTACAACATGTGAGGACCTGCAAGTGCATATGGTTGTTTCTGCTTATATTTTGCGAAACTCTTACAGAACATTCAGTCTTGTTCTGCTCTGGATCTGGATTAAGAAGAAAAGCATGACTGCAGAGGAGCTTTTGCCTCTGAGCCCCCTACCCAGCCTGGCACCAGGTAATAGAGTAGATTATTTTCTGCCTTTCTGCACTGCATGACATCTAGAGGGTTGCCACATTGGGCAGTGAATGAAAAAAGTTCCTCTGGAAGAGTGTGGTTGAAGGGTGATCAAGTATATTCTTGACTGGATTAGAGTCTACCATGACTTCAGGAGTGTGTGTTGTCTGACTGTAATGCTCCTTCCTGTATTGATTTGTAGAGATTTGTTTTTCATGAATCTTCAGGCTAAAAATGTACTTTTGTGCCTAAGACAACAGGTGGCTAAGATAACAGTAATATATTATGAGAGGATAACTTTGCCAGTGAACAGTAACTTTATCAAACAATCAGAATTATATTCTTTTTAAAATAAGGCTTGTCAGGTTGCCAAGTTTGCTTTTCTCCTGTGGCCTCTCTTTAAACTACAGTGCTTAGCTTCAGGGTATGTGCTTAGCAACAATAGACATACCTGTGAAACGATTGAACTTGCTATCCTTTCTTCATATCTAAATACATTTCCCTTCTTCTTTTTACAGTTTTCTATCTGCTTCATATTTTGAACTTCTCGGATTCTTCCCTGTGATCTAACCTGAGAGACAGGTACAACATGAGAGACACTTGGACAGATTTGAAAGCCAGTCCTCCATTTTATATACACATCAATGTGTGCCCATCTGCGCAAGTGCCCTTAGTTGTAGTCATGAGCAGTGACAGTCAGAAATGAATTCTGTGCTTGGAATCATAGAATCATAGAAAGGTTTGGGTTGGAAAGGGCCTTAAGATCATCTAGTTCCAGGCCCCCTGCCATGGGCAGGAACACCTCCTACTAGACCAGGTTGCTCAAGGCTCTGTCCAGCCTGGCCTTGAACACTGCTAGGGATGGAGCATTCACAACTTCCTTGGGCAGCCTGTTCCAGTGCCTCACCACCTTCACAGTAAAGAATGTTTTCCTAAATCTCCCCTGTGTAAGTCTGAAGCCATTACCCTTCATTATCCCATCACTACAGTCGCTGATGAAGAGTCCCTCTCCAGCATCCTTGTAGGCTCCCTTAAGATACTGGAAGGCTGCTCTGAGGTCTCCAGGCTGAACAGCCCCAATTTGCTTAGCTGGTCTTTGTATGGGAGGTGTTCTGGAGCTTCGCAATTAGCCATTTACTGAAGTGATTTGCAAGCACTAAATGGAAGCTTTAGTTGAGGCCACACAAGCATGGCATGGCAATTAATCCCCTATTCTTAGACATCTTTTGCGTGAGTTTTGAGAATAAAGTCACAGGCTCACTGAGAAATAGTTACATGATCACTTCTGTAGAGGATCAGAATTCCATAACAATTACTGAAGGTGTTAGTGGCTTGCACACTGTCATTCATTAACTGTTTATTGGTGGTCTCTCAGAAGCTTAATGTTGATGGGATGTTGCAGTGTTCTAAATGCTAATTCAAAGCAAAAGAAACTAATCTGAGTTTTTAATATTGTTTCTCTTCATATGCATTTCATTTAAAGGTATCATGGGAGAAGAGCTAAATGGAGGAGGAAGTAGAACACAAAAAGGTCCTTTGTAAATGGCAAATATTATGTAAAGATTTGAGAATGTTTTTCAGGGTATAGAAAAGAAAAGTGGCTCTCCTAAATGCTTTGCCTTAAGGGTTGGAAAAGTTGATAATTTAGTGCACTACTAATTTCTATAGTCAGCTTTCAAGTAGGTTATATCTGAGAAGCTTTTCTTCTCCAGGTTATCTGATTCTTCCCAGGGATATTTGTTAAGTATTCCTTCAAGACAGGTGGCCTCTACTCCCTTATTGGATCTTCTGAAATAGGCCTGTCTGGGCTTTTGAGAAGTGATTATGGCAGGAAAAGAAGAGAAGTATTAGAGTTTCTTAAAGCCTGTTTTCATAAACTCTGGCTAGCGAAATTTTGTCTTGTCTCAGTTTTTAATTGTTGTCTTTTTCAATGATGCAAATAATTTATTCAAGTTTTTATTCCAGGAGAACTCATCAAAAAATAACAGAAATATCAATGGTTAATCAAAGACATCTGTTCCTAGGAGACAAATTGTGTACTCATGCTCATGCATGTACATGCATGCTCATGTCCTGTATAGATAGAGGGCAGGTGGTGGAGAGATTCTGTCCTCAGGCAGGGGACTTTTTGTGTGGATGCAGACAAATATCTGGAAAACAAACTTTGTGTTAAAGTAGAACTTGTAGTAGGTCTCCTGTACTTTTTGTAGTTTCTTTTCATCCTGCTCTAAAGCTGCAGATATATTGTTTCCTGACTTTCTGCCAGAGCCCAACATAAAGTCTCTGGCTACAAAGTGTAAGAGATTAAAAAGAGAATGACTTTTGAATGAGGAGGCTGCTTTAAATTATTCAGAGATCCTCCCTCTTCCTCTGTTCCTTTTCTTGATGTTTTGGATCAGCAGCACATTTCTAGCTGTAAATGTCTTTCGAAAATACGTTTTAAAGGAACAACTTCAGTGTGTAAAAAACTTTGAAACTTAAGCATAAAGAAGTAATTTTTGCTTCAATTCTTCTAGTGTAATAGACAACTGTCTCTGTTTCATTTGGAAATACAAAGAATTACTAAATATACAAGGTCTGCATAATCTTTTAAATCCTTTTTAAGGAAAAAAGCCTTTTTAAGGAACAAACATATGAGTGGGACTTGCCACAATAACTGGTTTAACTTCAAACTTTTGGCATTGGGTTCATTTACTGATCCTTTTGTCAGTGAAAAATATGCTTTTCTAAGAGCTCTCTAGAAAGAGAATACTCCCTAAGGGTGCTCAGGCATTTTGAAGAAAATAAAAACTGAGTTAAATCTTCAACCATAACTTGAACTGGACCCAAACTTAACATTTCTTGAGGCTTGACAAGTTTGGAATGTTTCCTTCCTCTCCACCCTCATTACTTTTCATTTTCACGCCCCTCTGCATTTCCAGGATCTGTACAAGATGTGAACTATGTGTTGCTGGAATTCTGTACCAAAAAGGGGCAGTATTTCTGTAATATATTTTGGCCTGCTTATCAGAAAAAAATTTCCCACAGAACTTAAGAGGGAACTTGCCCTTGTTGGAATGCTGCACAAGTTTTTGGAAAAATCAAAAGTATAGGTAATGCTTTAGTAATAATAGCAATTGTTTATAATTTAAGAAACTAGTTTACAACAATTTTCCCTCCTTTTCTATGCCAGCTCTAATGCTGTTAACGTAATCACCTAAAAATAGTAGTAACATTATTATGTATATTTATGTAAATAACTGCAGTGGACTAAAATAAGAAATGAAGATTAAAAACAAAGCAGGATGAGAAATCTGAAAAAGAAAAAAGTTACTTTCTCAAACCTTTTACATATGGCCATTCCTAATACTAGTCTGAATTGAAACTTAAGAATTCTGCATACTTGACTGAGATGTCGAAGTACTCTTCTTGTAACCTTAAATGAACTAAGACTCTGACAACACACTCTCCACTTGCCTCTTACACATTTTTCTCAGTCTGTGCTCTGCCAGTTTCTGAATGCAATAAAATCTTCAACATGTCAGACGCTGAGGGTAAACCTAAATGGCTCTGGCTTGCAGATATCAAACCAGTGAACCAAGCTCTTGAGAAATTCACCCTGTAAAACTTGCCTTGATAGCTGGAGGTTTTCACTAGTGAGATTCTATTATATGAGTTATTACTGCTAAGGACTTACAGTTATGTTGTGATGATACATTGCCATTCTAATAAAAGATAAAAAATAGTAATGAAAAAGGATGTCTTTCTCAAATTTAAGTAATTTTGGAAACATGGCTTCTTTAGGGACCAGCAATCTTCACAGCCAGAAGGTACATTTACTTTCTGACAGCCTGTCTGACTCTTCTTGACAGCAGCTACCCGAAATTGCTGTGGGCCTTTGAAAAAATTAACTGGTTTAGTTTTTATTTGTTTTTAAATATTATTTCAAAGAGCTAATTTTTTCTCTTCTGATTAAGGTGGCTGCCAACGTTTTTGTTGCTTATCTATAATATACCTCCAGAAGTTGTTTTTCATTAGGAATAAACTTCCAAAAGGCAAGAATTCAAGTGAAAAAAGAAATGGAAATTAGAGGTGGGAAATAACCTGGGTTATTTAGCTTGATTCTATGCCATTGCACTCTTGTGGGCAGCAGCAGAGGGTTTGAGAGTGGTGAGAAAGTCCTTTGTGTTACCTAATGATACCTGACTAATAGATTTTACTTACTGAGATTTTTTCCATTCTCTGAAAAGTTTGCTTGGGCTACCCTGTACAGGAGTGTTTGTGTCTTTGCACTGTTGGGTAGAGTAGTTACAGCAGGTCTGCAACAATGAAAGTATGGATGCATTCCCATGTTCCTCATTTTCTGGTTTTTGCCTATGGCTAGGATTGAGCCCATAAGAAAATTTTCTTTTTCAGCCGTATTTGCTTAGGCTGAGATGCAGAATGGCAGCCTATGAAGTCCAATAGCCAAATGCCTTTCTTGTGACTGAACACGCACACTGAACGTATCTACAAAAGTGACATGTAAGGACAGTCCCAAAACCACTGCTGGGTCCTCAGAACTAGAAATATTGAACTCATTTATCTTAGAGATGAACAATTTAGAATTTACCTCAAGTGGGTCTGTCTTCTTTATAGGCACGTCCTCTTCCAGATAACTATTCTCCCGGATTAACTGTTAATCATAGTTTTTCCTGGCTGTGTATATAGCCAGATTCTTAGCTTTCACAAGTCTGCAGAGCCCTGTGAAAGAGTAAGTGCTATGTTGATTTAGATTAGCTGACAATTTTGTCTGCAGTGTCAAAATTGCTTTTCCCGGGCCATTGCCGTTAACCACTTTTCTTGCCTTTCTCCTGATCTCTAAAAAAAAATAGGCAACTCTTCTTTCAATGAAATTCTATACATTTTTGTATGTAGAAGGAAAAATTGCACAACCCAGTATGAGCCATCTAATTAAGCTGGCTAACCTGTGCCTTAGGTTCCTTTTGCCATCAGCTGAGAGCGATGGACAGTCTCTAAGGGGCAGGCCAGAGTCTTTACATTGACAGTACAAAAACTGAGTAGTCTTTTTTTGCTAAAGCAGGTCCCTGATAATTAATGATGTGCAGCAGCTCTGATTATCATGGTTTATCAGGTGATGCTTCTGTCTCTTGCATTTAACAAATTTATTTGATTTAAGGGCTTATACTGAATCGTCTCAGAGGCCTTAGACAAAGCCCTAAAGCTCTTTGGAATTCTGTTCGTTTGACTAGAGAATCTTGAAGGAAAGTCCTGGCCCACTTTTTTAATGAAAAACATCTTGGACTTGCTGGTTCATGAGTGGTGATGTCCTCTGAAAGGGGGAAGCATCACAGAGTGGTGCTAGTGGAGAATTATTGTGCATATCATGCATTGAAGACAGATACAGGATTTGCTTTAGATTGAAATATTTAGAACTGGAAATAAAAATTGTTGTATTGCCAGTTATAAGGTTTAATAAGGAATTAAGATTGCACAATACACTTTAACAATTCACAGATGCAGTTGCTGTGAGTGACTCTAATGACTGTTATACCTGTGCAATTTGTTGAAGCAGGGTACATAGAACGCCTGCTTGTTATATATGCAGGTTGGATGCATGTTCTATATCATTTAATGAATTATAATAAAGTATTTATAAATAGAAGAACAATAAGAAATGTTACCATATGCTCAAAGTAATGATCAGGCATTTACCCTTCCTCATGAGAAAATGTTTTGGATTCGAACTTGTCGTACCATATGGACACAGATGAGAAAAGAAAACAATTATGTGTGTTTCATGGGAGTGTAGAATTTTCACTTCATTATGGACAAGAAGAAAGGAAAAATTAGTCAAATAATCAAGTTTCTTAAAAATCTTCCTCAAACTGAAAAGCCTTATTGCATTTATCACAATGCAAATTTTTCACCTCTGACATCAATATCTTGCCAGTAATGTAACTCAGGTGCAGTTACCAGTAAATAAGTAAACTTTATCACATGCTTTTAAAGTTATTTGGATATAGGACTTTTGTATTCCTTGAACCTGCATTATTTAGGGAGAGAGAATTTGCAATTTATTTCTTTCTAATTTTATGGTATAAGCTTAAGGTCTGAACTCTTAGACTATGTGGAAATTGGCAGAACATCACTGGAGGTAGAAGAGCTCTGCCAGTTCAAACCATCTGAAGTGTCACCAGTTATTTGCTTTTTCCTAATGATGTTGTATAAAAATGTCGTGACTGAAGGCAGATAAATTACTTGTAATATAATCCCAAAGTTTGGTGTAGAAAATGTTTCTTTTATATCACACAAAGTCTGTCTTAAATTGCTCAAGTTAAGCTGAAAATGAAAAAACATGAAATGGAAAACCCCAGAAATAGGATGATTCTGTTTTATTATCTGAGTGCTTAGCACTTTGCGTGAATGGTAATGTTTTTCTTAATATATAAGGCATAGTTTCTGCATGATTTCAGTAGTCTTTTTCTTCTTAAAAGAGAAATGAATATTTGGATAAGTTAGTGAAGCGATAAGGGGAACAAAAGAGATTTTTTTTTCCTCTTCAGAGATAATGAGGGAAAGCAAGTGCCCAGAATCAAGTGTCTCTGTCAAGCAGTCAGTCTTTTAAGGTCCCAGGAAATAATAAAGGGGAAAAACAAACAAAACAACTCAATGAAACAGAACCAACCCCCAAACCTTGCCTGCCTAAAATAATAAAATAAACTTAAATCCCAGACAGTATGACAGTGCTTGCATCTTTCCACTCTGAAAGAGATACAAAGTTTTATATTGCTATAACGATTCAAATACATGATTTTTTGAAAATGTATTGAAGTAGTATGGGCCATTAGGAAATTCCATTTGATATTTATGCAACAACATCCTTTTTCCAATGATGAATTATTGGAAGTTTTTTTGAATTTCTCTATGCCTGTCTTTTATCTCACTGACAAAGTCTAAGTCCTAAGCAAGATCTGTAAATTGGTCTAGTAGGAAACTAGAGAGTGCTTATGGTATTAGCATTGGTCCCACAGAATGTAATCGTAAGGCTGTCAACTCTCTTTACAATGAGTAAGTTGGTAGAACAGGCGTGTATTTACAGGTTAATTTGAAGTTTAAATTTAACCAAACCTTACAGCAACCAGGGATTTTGTTATGTATTCAACAGATATGACTATAGCCACTCCTTAAACTGCAAATTGCTTAGAACTGTGAATAGATATAGTCTTTTATACATGCAGGCATGCATTCTTCACACTTGGCCATGTGTTGACACATCATATATATTTTCTCTGCAGTGAATAGCGCAGCTACCATTCATTTCCCCTCACACCTGCCTGTAAATTCCATGCTTTTTCCATGTGCATTTTTATTCTGGCAATAAAAAAAATAGCCTTACCTTTAGAGATCAAAGTTTTGCCTTCACTTGGAAGCGTGGTGTATTCTTGATTTAACCATCCTGAGTTAATTAGCAAGAAACAGAAATCCAGTCAAGACAAAGCAACTTGTGGTTTTCTTATCAGTTAGCTGGTCAAATCAGCCTCAGTATTTCATGAGTATGCAGCAGACCAGATTGCATCCAGGAAGATGGTAGTTAACTGGATGGTCAGCTAGTGGCACTATAACTATATTGCTAGCAATTCCTGATATAGGTAGTTTAAACCTAGCTCAAATGCACTTAGAATATGCTACAGAGTCATGATGTATTCATGGACATGACTTATGTTTTTAGACATAACTCAAAAAAATGCCTGTCATAAATAAATTTCCCACTGAATTTCTGCATCTGTGAAGCTGTGCTTACAAGCACACCCCAAAAGCCAAGGCTTCCAGCATTAGCACATAAAATCTGAAAGCTCTGTAGCAGCGAATTCAGCTGATGCTCTTGGAGCCACAGTGTGCATTGCTTCAGATACAGGAGGAGGTGTGCTGGTGTTTGGGCTGGCATGTCTTACTGTCCAGGCTTCTGGCTCCACTATATTGAGTCTGGAGTCTCCAAGAGCTTCAAGCTAGCTTAAGTTCAAGGTTTTGGAATTTTGCTATGAGCCACTGAAGACTTTTAATGCCCTGGCTCTCAGAAAACCGAACATAGCATGGCTGGCTGGAGCTGCAGGAACCTGGGTCCCAGCCAGGAACCAGCCAGGCCCTGGTGGGTAGTCTGCCAGCGCACTGATGAGTGTCTGTTGAATCAGTGACATTTCTGCAAAACATTTTAACTTTGAAAAACTATCATTTCAGTTTAGTCAGAAAATTCCCAGCAGTCCTATTTATGAATGTTTTGTGGGTATGCTTAGGTTTCTTTTGGTATATAATTCAAATTAAAGTTTTGTTGAATAATTTTACTTATTGAAAGGGAAGATGAATTAAATACTCTTGACTTTTGCTTCGTTACCCTGGACCTGAACGTGTACATCTGCTGAAGGAATGCCTAACATTTAATTTTCAGCTACCTTTATTAACACCAACTTGGATCAATTGATGTCTGAATGGGAATGTTTACTTAACACATTGGAAGAAATCAAATTGCTGATTCTTTCTTATTGAAATAACCTTCTTTGATTTTATTTTTTAAATCCTTGCTTTAGGGACTCACTAAAAAAGTGAATATATACAAAACAAACAACGGGAACACTACGAATATTTTTAACTCAAGAGATATCAAGTCTATAACTTTTGATTACTCAGAAATACACAAAAATAAATCAAGATAAGATTAAAAAAGTCCCAGAGGAAGTGAGAGAATATTGTCTGCACTAATATGTTGGCTGAGTAATGAATAAAATTAGCTTTGAATCACAACAAACATATTTTTAAACTTAGATGTAAAATCTTAGTTTCTATAGTCTCTCTTCTGCTGTGCACTTTGCAAACACATTCATGAGATTAGCTCACTGTGAATGCGTGTGATCTGTAAATCACTCTCAAGTACCCTCTGTAAAAGTTTGTACGCTTTTATCTTAATTTCTCAATGGAAGCACTTTAAATTATTTGAACATTCATATCTCAGTACAGATTTTAAAATATGAATTACTTTTAAATTCTTTAGTCTGATGTCTGATCATACTTCAAGGCTGATCAAATGTACCTGTATCTACATTTTACTCTTAATAGAAATCTCCTGATTTTTGGCACACCTCTTTAGTACTTCCTTGAGTACTTGAAATTGTCCAGTGGTCACTGTTTTAGTTTCTAATACAGTTTATTCTTACTATATCTCTTCAGGATATATTATCCTCTTTGGGCATTGCTTAATTTTATCCTGAATAGTGTTAAAAAACCAATTGTGTGTTTCAACAGTTGAATAAGGTATTGCAGACAACTCTTGTATTGCAGATACTCCTTTTAAGTTCAACTGGACTGCTGATATGAATGCTTTTTTGTCTGATACCAGCCCATGTCCATCTCTGTTTTATCAGGTAAATCCCTCACTTCAGCTTTATCATAGAATCATAGAATAGTTAGGGTTTGAAAGGACCTTAAGATCATCTAGTTCCAACCACCTTGCCATGGGCAGGGACACCTCACACTAAACCATGTCACCCAAGGGTCTGTCCAACCTGGCCTTGAACACTACCAGGGATGGAGCATTCACAACTTCCCTGGGCAACCTGTTCCGGTGCCTCACCAACCTTACCGTAAAGAACTTCTTCCTTATATCCATTCTAAACTTCCACTGTTTAAGTTTTAACCCATTACCCCTTGTGCTATCACTACAATCCCAAATGAAGAGTCCCTCCCAAACATCCTTATAGGCCCCTTTCAGATACTGGAAGGCTGCTATGAGGTCTCCACGCAGCCTTTTCTTCTCCAGGCTGAACAGCCCCAACTTT
>JANHGB010071083.1:6328-17254 GCA_026283785.1 Coracopsis vasa
ACCACTACACCTGTGGAACTACACTATTGCAAGCTTGAAATTAACTGAAAAATTGTAGAAATTCTTTAAATAATGCTTTTCATTTTTTGTGACATGTCCTTGGATTAGAAAGGCAACGAAGATCCCTGGAGATTTGTAATTGTTCTGACAGCTCAGATTCCAAATTTGTTTGCGCTGACAGATTTGGGCAGTTTTTAATTCACCGCTTTCCTGTTTGAAAGCAATTGAGAAATGTAATTCCTCTCATCTGATGTGATGATAAGCAGTATAAGCATGAAATTTTATTCTACATTAATGTTGTTTAATTTTCTTATTTTTCCTTAACCTTCCCCCCCCCCAGCAAAACCAAAGCATCCCCTAAAATAGAGATCTTATGATCCATTGAAGTCTACTTCTGAACAATTCATCAAAGAAAATTTCTCTTTTCAAGTTCTCATTGGAAACCCCCCACCTTTTAAAATATATGTAGAATATATATCTCAGATGTAATTGCTGTTCAGTATAATTAATGCCAAAGATATCATAGGTCGTTGAAATATACAGGTAGGTGCATGCAAGCTAAAGGCATCTGTCTCAGTTTCAAACTTTTCAGTTTTGTCACAATTGCTTTAAATCTTCACTGATACCTTTAACTACAATGTTTCCGGATAATAAATGTAACAGCTTCTGTTTTAAATAAATTTAAGATTTATGGATAGAAAGATAGTCCTATATAAAAATGTAGAAGACATATTACTAATGGTAATGTGACCATGTATGTCTTTAGAAGTATTTCATTGTCACTTAAATTAATAACTGCATTGCATTACTAAAGGCCGGATAACACTCTTGGATTAGGCAGACTTTCAAGCAGTTATACAGCATCTAATTTAAAATAACCACTTCTTCCTGCTCTCCCTCTCCCCAAAAAAAGCCCATAAACAGACTCTTTTCACTGTATGAGTTTGGCCTCTTTGTGGATTGTGCTTTTCTGGTATGGTGTGTGGACTATAAAATCTTAATCTTCAGTTTGTAGGTGAAAAAATAATTTGCTCTTTCTCCAAAAGAGCAAGAAATTTAATCTAAAAAATGGAGCCAAATAGAAAAACAGTAGCTTAAGCTGTCCTCTGTATATCAACTGTCCTGTGGTCATGCCGTGATTAATCCATAATCAGTCCTTGAAACAGGCTTGCTGCTGCTCCAGATATATAGAGCCTCTCTCTTTGGGAATGATTTCTGCTCCAAAATACAGCCCAGAAAATTCAGCCCCGTTTCACTTAAAAATTGTTACAGCTTTCTCAGAAAAATGAGTGTTGGCCACTGCTGTCAGCTCTAAATTTAGGGTCCTTGGAAGGGAAACTGCCAGAGAATTATCCATCTTAACCCTCCACTTGATTCAGTTTCAAGGTCTGATCATTTACTAGCTCTTTGTCTGGTAAGTGGAAATATAACCAAAGGAAAAGTGAACCCAACCATCTTGAAGTGGGTCGAGACTTTTCTTCAAGGAATATTTCCTAATCCACGACATTAATACTCGGATTTTGTGGCAGTCGGTAGGAAGCCTTGGCAATTCTTTTATTTTTTCACACCATCTAGTGGTTGAAAATGAGAGATGCAGGTACTGACAGGAGGCGATGTGAATGGATCCAAAATGGTGTCATAAATTCAGCTTCAGCTTGAACCCGGCTGTGGCTTTATTGCCTTTCTATCATATGTCAGCCACGTATGAACATTACTCTTGAAAATCACATTTTGCTGATAAGGAAGTGAGTATGGGTACAGCAGTATTATAGTAGGAAGGGTGAAGCATTAACAAAATAGCGAGTATATTTGTGCAACATGTAATAGTTCTTTGTTTTACAATGAAATATAAAAGGTATAGCTTGCTCTGATGAATCTGATAAGATAGATATTTGTCTCTCCCAGCAATAGCTATGCCAAAGCAATATATTTTTACCTGCTTTCTCACATACTTTTATGAGGGGAAAAGCGGTACTTTTGTTTCCAAGAAATGAGATCATTAGTACAACAGAAGTAATTCGGAACCAGTTTAGCAGTTTGGGCATGGATAGAATTTAAATAAAGCAAGAGAAGCAATATGTTACATGCACCTTTCTAGGTAAATTCCTGTTAGAAGAATGGGAGCAAGCTTTCAGATTGGCAACATTTGCGTCCTAAAATAGCTAAGCATTATGCAAAGGCAAATCCCTCCTAATTTGCTTTAAACTGAGAATCAAAATACAATGTTAGTGCAGTGAGCATGGTTTGCATGCTTTTACTCTGATAATACAAATGCCAATGGCTGGCTAGTGTAATTACTGTAGAAAAGTATGTTTTCCTTGTTTCACAGGTGCATTCAAAAACTATTTTAGCTATTTTTCTAAATCTTTATGTCAGTTGTTGCTTTTGTGTGGCAGCAGTCCCATGGGCTCTTCCAAAAAAAAAAAAAAAAAAAAAAAATCCCCAACCCTTTTTATAGGTTTTTCTACCTTTGAGAGTTTCTTTCAAAAGCTGTTTTTTTAATCTGGGCACAATTAACAGAACTGTTGAAATAATAATTGTTAGCTTTTCTTTATTTATAAAAATAGTTAAACTTTCAGATTAATTGATCTTTGTGTCTATACAGATAAACTCATTATTGGTTTAATTTATAATATTCTTGAGTACTATATATATTATTGAATATATAAAAGTGGCTTTTTATAACTTACACTGTGAATCATATGAACATTCAGAAAACTCTATACCCCTCTCCTGCTATGCAGTAGAAAACGTTTTATAGCCATACTGATAGAGGGACTCATTAATAAGATTTCTTGGTTAATATTGACTTTTTAGTTAACATTGACTATTAGAAATGTGATACTTGGGCTTCCTGTTTTCTAAAATGTTTATTGCTCTTAACTCCCGTTCGTTTATGGGCTTGCCTTTGCTTTCAACCCCATATGAAAAATGGGGAAACAAACTGTGGCATAACAATCCTTTTATAAGTCTTCCATAGCTCTACTCAGAAAGTCAATCTTCAGAAACAAGCACAACTGTGAGTGGAAGTAGCTATATTATTATTATTTCTGTTAACATTTGTATGCATGATTTATTTGTGCAGCACTTGCAATATTTGTTTATTTGCTTTAGGTGCATGTTTTGTGTTGGGAACTTCCATAGTTTCATCAGCCAAATGCAAGTAGTAATTGAAATTAACTTATGTTAGCAGGTGACTAAAGTAAATGTAAAATTTACTTATGTGGGTAAGCTTTACTTATGCGTAGTAAAATTTCTGACATTTCTTAACTTTGAAGCTTATTTAATTTCCTTCTCATTTATATTTATATTTGCATTAAAGCAATAAATAATACTTCAAAATCAGAAATTATATCTTAGATTGGAATTCTCCTTCCTTTTTTAGTATTTCAGCACATGCTAATGCAATATCATGCTGCTCACCCTTGTATTTATGATTCATGGAAATCACATCTAGGACTTAACCCTTTGCTCTAGAATTTTCCATGCAAGTAGAGTGTTAACTCCATCTAGATTACCTTTATTCAGTGGTTGTACATTTCCAGTGTGACATATTTTTGTTCTTTCAATACAATAAATGTCTGTTAAAATGCTTACATTTTACTAAGCAAAAATACAGGTTGAGCAGACAAACAAAATCTCCATACTTCAGATTACTGCTTATGAAGTAAAGCACAACTTAATGGTGCAGCTGTTTCATAACCAGTGTGAGCATTTTGTACATTATTGTCTCTATAATCTTCATAAAATGTATTTGTTCAGTATTTTTCAACACGGTGTGAAAGGCTATTTTTTGACCGATCATACCGAGATCCACATTTAACAGTGATTTCTCTTTCCATGACCATACTGCCTATATCTAGTCTAGCAAATAGGGAGTACCAATAGGAGCAGATTTGCAGAGTGAAGCACTGTGTGTTTTCAAAAGGCTTTGATGTCCGAAGAGGTCCAGCCTGGTTTAGTGAATGAGAACACGTTAGTGATTGGAACATATTCAAGTGCATCTTTCATTTTAGCTTCTGAAAGAAATGTAGCATGGGTGCTCTGAGACTGATGGCTCTGCAGAGTGAGCCAAGGTGGGCAAAGTGGGAGCACTGAGAGATTCACTTCAGTGGGATGCTTCTGATCAAAACTAAAATGCAATATGATGTTGTACGTTTCCTTCTTGTGGCTTGTTTAGGTATATTGCTTACAGGGCAAAAAAAATAGGTGTATGTTTAAACATCAGATAGGAGCAAAGGCCTTTAAATGGAAGGTTAGTTAGGACAGACTAATGCAAAGCGATTGTAGCTCTGTTGGTTTGCATACTGATAATATGTAAGCCTTTACCTAATTGATTAAAAAAAAAAATTGGCATTGTGCTATCTAATAGAAAATAAAATGGCCTTCTGTCATTAAAGGTGTTTTCAGGGGTCAGTTTTGATTCAGAATTCAGTCTGCTTACTCTGATTTTATATTGGAACTCTCTAATTTGTGTCTATTTTGTCTCACGTCATTGCAGGAAATAAAACCTAATAATGCAACTATACAATAAATCTAAGACTTACATTCTTAAAGATGACCATTTTATTGCTGTCTTAAAACAACTCTACTACCTGTGAAGAAGTCTCATTCAGTTATCTAAAACATTTGTCATTTTCTGCTTTTTAGAGGAAATGCTGTTCTGTGGCGAAAATGCTCCCTGGTTGATAGTGTATCATCCAGCAATTACACCAAAGGAAGTTCTAAAACTTTTAGCTAGTCTGAATCTCCTGGATGAATTGGAGATGTTTTAAAATATTATATTGCCAGAATTGCCCCCCAGGATATTCTTACTAAAAATAAAAAATTCTCCCTGCTTTCTGCACATCTTCAGCTTGATGGGAGAGGCCACTTATTTCAACCCCAAACAGGCCTACAGATACATTTGCCTTTCAGTTTTAAAGTTTGCAGATCTTCAGCCAGTAAGTTTATATTACTTATAGCACCACTGGAAGAGAACAGGAGAAAAATCTTGAATTCACACACTTCAGTTATGTTTCTTTAAATACAACTGCATAGTTTTCTTCAAGGCATTGAAACACAATGATGATTTTCAGCAACTTTTTTAAAGAAACAAAACAAATAAAAACTACCCCACAAAACACAAAACCCCATACCATATGTATTGAACAATAGGGACCAATTGCATAAGGACCAGATGTTCTCAACTTTTGCTGAAGTTAATATGGTGCGAAGCATCTGGAGATCCTCATTTACGCAGAGGATCTGTTCTAAAGGTAGAGACTGTTTTGGAAATCCCCTTGAGTGTAAAAATTTTATCTTCTTGCATATCAAAATTCTCTTCTGCATAGTGCAGAAACTGTGGACTTAAAAGGTATCTGTAAAAAACAGGTAGTGTATTTCTACCTTACTGTGATTTCCCCAAGTGCAAAAACTTTTATGATCCATGTCTCATGGAGTCACACATACATACATATCGGTGCAGGGAAATTGGTGGGATAGGGACAAGAAGCAGCATCTGCTCACAGTGTGTTCAGTTGAGAGCATTTCAAGAGCCTGTAAACCCTGATGGGATTGTTTTCCCCTGCTATCATAGTGCTCTGTACAGAGTGTTTTGCCAGCACATTAAATGTTGTTAACCTGTTCCTTGCTGCACTGTGAGATCACTTTGGTTAATAAATTTCTGCTTAGGGGGGGAAAAAATAAATCCACTCTGACAGACAGTGGAAGTAGCTTAGAAAGCACTGGGTCATTGTTAAGGTGGTTGTTTTGTGTTATTTGACATAATATATTCCTTTGCCCTGGTGCTTGTCTTCCAGGGGTTGCAGTGGCCCCTTCCTCCCCCTGCCTCTGCCTAACATTGCCTGGTATGGCAAATGTGCTCCCAGTCACATGGCAGAGCCCTGACCGCACACTTGTGCATTCTCCTCATTGCAGGGCTGCTGGATCTGGCCCTGCCCCCCTCTCCTATCCCTCTATTTGCCTTGGAGCAATTCATTTTGCAGTTATTGAATTTCTTTGGAGAGTTATTTTCATACAGCGAGCATCACAGCACCTCTGCATCTTGATAGCATTTCTACATACAGAGAAAGAAGCTTTGTGTTAGTAATTACCTAACATTGTCAGGAGCTGACTGCAGGCCTCTTTCTAGTGATAACAGAATAACCACATAATGTAGCTTTATAGCACATGATTAATAGAAAATAATTACACATCCTACAAAGGGATGCAATATTTCTTATAAATTGACTACAATGGTTCCTTAGATTAAAGGACTCTTCATTATTTTATCAGTCCTTCTGAAGTATAGTCGCTTGCCTATGCTAGCAGTGATGTTAAGAGCTGAATGCGGTGAAGGATACCAGATGGTAAACCCAGTGGTACCTGAGATCTGAAGCTGATGCTTGCAAAAGCACTGTGATTCCCAACTCTTAAGAATTCATATTAAACTCCAAACTGTACTCGTGTCCTTCTGTGTATTAATCATCCTTTCCCACAAATGTGGGCTTTAAGGTTTTATTCTACACATCTTAAGCAGCAGTAACAGACATATGGACCTCACAACAGCAGTGTAATAATTAAATTACATTGCTATAAAGCAGTTTATAGTTGCTAATGTTGATAGAAACAATATATCAGTTTGGATTTTATATGTGACTTCAGAAAAGGAATGGTGGTGATGGTGGGGAGACTGCTTATCTGCCTGACCAGTAAGCACTCTTTTGTGGTACTGAGGACGGAAAGGAGTGGTTAGGAGTTTAAGAGAAATGTCTGTACTTTAATCAGTCTAAAAAGGAGTGCTATGTAATTGTTCTAAACCCTGAGATTAAAGTTTTATATTCTTGGTAGTGAGATATCTGCATTAAATTTTTGTTTGGGCTTCTACAGTCTGCAGATAGTTTAATTGGGATTCATGTTGCTCTTGAGACCCATGCAAAGAATAGTAATGTAAAGTAAAAGCTTCTGTGTCGCAATATTGTCTGTATGGTGTAATGGTTGCAGTGAATCCTTAAATTAGTTTACTAGTCTGTTACATCAACATCCATTTCATCTTCTCACTTAGCTTCATGCCAGAGCAGTAAGTGGTGTATTAGTAAGTAGCAAAACCCAGAAAGTTTTCAAAACAGCAGCATGCTTTTAATTTTAATTTGAGGTATCTGAATTGTTTCTTTTAAAACAATTGTTTCTAAGTTCATGTAGTGTTGCTAAGCGGAACATTTTCAATGGATAATGTAGTCTACAGGCTTTTTCTGTGCCATTTGTCATATGCAATTTAATGACCACTTAACTAAGCCACTTCCCTCATTTCATGTATTGTTTGTTTTTTTGGCTGATGTCTAGCAAAACTTGCTTAATCACTTTTGTCAGTCACTTCACGTGTTCCATATAACAGCTTAAGATCTTTTGTTGCTTTCTCTTGGAGAGATTTATTGCTGAGATTCCAGTAGTAAACGTGAGTACTGCTCCCTTCAGTAATTTCCCACTTCAGTCTAGAAAACCAGTTTGTATATATAACCAGTACATTGTGAGATAAACCACAGATCTTAAAACAGGCTGATCTGGAACATTATAAACCTCAGTGTCAGGTTATTATTTAGCCTTTAAGGATTTGGGGTGTAATGTTCACCCCCATGGGAAAAGTTATGAGGGGTTCTTAACTTCTGCGGAGAGCAGTTTGCACTGAAGATCAAGTCCAGATACCTCTAGACTTTCAGACCAGCCCCAGTCCCAGCAGTCTGTTCTGCAGTGGAAGGGGGAAGAAGATGGAATTATTTTTGCAGCTTTCTCATTTGTATGTTCACATCATAAACAAAGGTTTTCCTGCTGCTTTTTAATGTGGATTTTCTTTAAAGCGCGCTTACTGCAGTATTTTATGGGTAGTAGGATACAATCTTTTAAATCACTAATTCACCATGAAGAGAGGAAAGAAAATGGTTAAGACTGGTGTTCAGCCTTCCACAATAAGAAAATATAGAAGTGTGTGTGTGCCTGCATGCAAGCACGTTTAAAGCAAATAAAAAGGCAAAAAAACCCCCAACAAAACACAAAAACCCCTAAGCCCCCATGAAAGTGGGCCATCAGCAGGGCTTCATTGTAGTTAAGCACAGGGAGAGCTGAGTACACTAAGCACCTCATAGGACCCTAGAGAACTCTCTACCCAGCCAAATATGCCAGCAGCAAATCATTATAGCTCGGGCTCTAATGAAACTCCATTAACCCTTAAGCTCCACTTTACTATTTATAGCCAAAAAACTTTATCTACAGTCAAAATAATAGCTTCATCTCAGTAGGACCATTAATTCAAAATCCTACAGCCTTTTGCTTTTCTCATCGGAAGAGCAGCGTAGCAGGAAGCAGATGTTGCTTACCAGAGATATCTGTGTATTTTGTTATTTTCCGTGTTTGTTCCAAAGTAATTTCTGTCTTACTAATCATTCAATTTTGAATGGGGTCTCTGTTTTAATAATGCTTCATTTGTAACTCAATATATGTGTGTGTGCAATTTCAGCTGTTACAATTTATTGAACCGCTGTTAGGATTGATCTTAAAATATTTACCTCATAGGAAAAAAATTAAATTTGGATCCCACAATACTTGGTATTGCTTTTGGAAGATATTATTTCTTTAAACTATTATAATTCATTTTGTTTCATATTTATCTCACTAAGCCTAAACAAATTTCAAACAAAAGTACATTAGTCATCTGTCAGACATATGAGATGTGCTGTAGAATTTTCTGCAAGCCTAAAGCAAGGATAGACTTTGTCCATAGAAAGAGATTATGTATTAGATATATAGTGTTCTCTTCACATTTGAGCGAAGTAGCTTTTAAAATGAAGTTGGTTGTAAGTTACTTAGAGTTTAGCCTTGTGGTACTAAAAGAATCTCAGTTGATTCTTACAGGTCAACATTGTGCTATTAGATTTTAGCTTCAAAGATAAGGTTTTTCTATTTGTGATGAATGGAGGATAGAGGTCGGCTATTTTTAGTAGGTGTTATAGAGAAGCGTGGCTGTAATTAAGACATTTTCCTGAGCATGCCTGGCCTTCTTAAAACTTAACTTCTGCGTTTGCCTAACGGTGCACGTGAATGCTTCTAACAAAAAGATACAATGTTTTAATTTTCAGTTGAAATGATTATAACTGTATATAAGAGAAAGCATCCATAAGGAGTTGCATACAAAACTCCATTGCATTTATATCAGACTAAAGGTTAATATTGCATATTGTTTTCAATTAGGAGTACAATAGATTTGGCTGGTGGGTAGGAGAAATGAAGGGAACCATTGGCTTGGTGCCTAAAGCCTACATAATGGAGATGTATGATATTTGAGAGGCCTGGGTAAGTACATTT
Organism: Coracopsis vasa; assembly: GCA_026283785.1. Lineage (NCBI taxonomy): Eukaryota > Metazoa > Chordata > Aves > Psittaciformes > Psittacidae > Coracopsis > Coracopsis vasa. The sequence goes on from JANHGB010071083.1 coordinate 15,665, forward strand.
TAATCCAATCTTCTGTAATGGCTTATATGTTCCCTTGTTCTCTGTTTCATAAGTATTTCTTTTCCTGGAACCTTTGCAGGAGTCCTGTTAATATAAAGATTATGGCAAAATATATTGAAAGTTCAATTAAAGCACTTTTTCTTGGATTCTGTATGAAATATGGAACCACAGTGTACAAAAGATGATGTATTTTATAACTGTGTTCCTTTTCCAGATTTTTTTGTTTCAGTAGAATTCATGTGCTGTGTAGTTTTATTACTTTAATATATGCGCATGTATCTGTGCAGAAAACTGTGGAAGGGGATAGATATTTGGTCTGGGTTTGACATGCGCTTCAGGTTTTCTGTTTAATGATGAACTTTTAACTTCCTTCTTCCTAATCAGGAGAAATCTGCACTTGGGAGTGGTGTGCAGCTGCAGTTTACAGACCCGGCCTCCGAAAGAAGAAGATTCTGCCGTACACGTTCTGTGGTTTCAGTGAATGTAGTCAGATCGTTGCCTTGTGTATATTAAACATTAAAAACTGTAATTGATCATAATTCTGAGGAAATGTTCTTCTTTGTCACTTTTTGTAGAATTGTAACGCTAGGAAATGAAGTAGATGGTAATTAACATGTGGGGCACAAACAGCCGAGTCGTGCCTGTTGCTTTTTTCTTCAGCATACGAGCAGCACTCTGCATAGCGATGGGTTTGTGTTCTTTCAGGGAATTTCCTCAGATTTAGAAAAATTAAGCTGAACTTTTAAAGTAGAAAACTGTTACTCAGTTCATGCGTGCATTAACCTTTTAATGTTCACTGTACATTTTGTGCAGTTTCCTAGGAGAATCACGCAAAATTTATGTGTAATATTGCAAGTCTTCAGGGAATTCTGTTTCCAAATGTTCTTGTATTTTGCTTTAGCCAATGATTTATTTTTCTCATGTATTCAGTATTGCATTGTTAATTATTATTTTGTTACCACAAAATGAAGCCTTGGCTCTTTTGCCGATAATAAATCGGCCTGTGTGGTATTACTGCCCTGATACCATTCTCACTTGGAGATATGAGTGATGTGAAAATTTATAAAAATGAGAATATATTAAACCCCACAATTTTTGCTTAGTCAACATGAGCTAAATGGCAGGTAAGAATGATTTTTGTCTGTGGTAGTGTGAGCTATTTTCTCCATACCTTATAAGTACTTTCACAATAAAATCTGGATACCTTGTTGATAGGTGGAATTTCTGATATAAGCTGTGTGTAGCAGGCATCTTGAGATCTACATGGATTATTAATAGCTCCCAGTGTCAAACCCAGCTCTTTGTGGCTAAAAGCATCAGTTTAAACATAAGAAAGTACACTAAAATACTGTCACTTGTGGGCGATGGGTTGGGCAAGTCAGAGTTAATACTTTACATACTCTTGTTTTGGAGATGGGCTTTGCTATTAGCATGCAAGATCAACTTTTTTGAGTCCTCCCACACACTTGATTTGTGAGACCCTTAATCTGCCAACGAGGCAGGTCAAGCCAGTCTGCGAATCACTGAGCCTGTGCAGGTCCCCTTGTAGTTGCTTGTGCTGTTTATGCTTCAGGCGGGCCCTGGAACCAC
>JANHGB010071083.1:35423-51642 GCA_026283785.1 Coracopsis vasa
AACTCAGTAAGTCAGTATGATGGGTGGCAAACTTTGGAAACAGTTCACAGTGTGAACATTTATGATCGATCTTAAGTGCTCTTGAATGTTGGAGGTTTGGCTTGAATAGGGCTGATACTAGGTTTTATATGGCTGCAGCCATACACCAGCCAGAAAAACTTGTGTTTAAAGGCCAAAAAGTATATGGGTACCTGACAAAAATAGCCAGTCAGTAAATGTCTTGCTCAGAGAGAGATGTGGAAATGCTGAGATCCAGTCAGGCTCTGAGATGCACCTTTTGCTGAGCTGAATCGTGATGTGATGAACATGATATCTGCATTGCACATAAACATCATTAAGACACTTTCTAGGTCAGGACTTTTACTGCTGCCCAAATATAAGTTAACTCTGATTTCTCCAGCCTCTCGGTATTGTTCCTGATTTCGGAAAAGGAGCATTTTCCCTACAATTGTCTAAAGCAGTAAAAAAATATTCTGGGAAATGCTGAGTTAGGGGCAATGGCACAAAATGAAGACTTGTAAAATCAGTAAACCTGAGAGCTTTGCAAGGAACCTGATAAATCTCATCCACAGAACAAACTCCCTGAGAGTACAGAGAGTCACGAGATCCCCCTGAAATATAAAATGCCTTTTGTTACCCTGTATGGTTGTGTGTCACCTACAGTGTAGAGCTCAGACAATGTACTCATAGCCCTGAACACATATTGATCTATGCTGCTCTAGCTCAGTGCTTATAGCCCACGCTTTCCCTGCCTCTTTGTGTTACGTCCATGTGCTTGGCTTCCTCTGAGAAGGACTGCATTTGTTCCAACAAAAGCTATCAATCTGTGACATTGTTTGTAATGGGGAGAGAAAGTCAACATCAGAAATCTTTTCTGTACCATATAACCTTTGAGATTTATCACTGCTTGGATTTCTCTGAGGGTTGACAGTAAGGTGACAGAATGAGCATCTCATGATTTCTTTTTTTTGTTTATTGTTCCCTGTGTATGAAAAGGCTCTATAAATAATAATCACCGATGCAGGCCAGTACAGTTGTTAAAGACACTTAACCTGCTGGCTATAACAGTCTTTGGAAGTGGTGTTTTTCTCCCTGGTTCATAGAGGGGCACTGGTGCTGCAAGAAGAAAGACAGCAGAAGTTTGGAGCATGTTGGTTGTGTACTTGGTGAACTTCTGCTGCAGAGAAATGTCAAGGTCAGAACATGATTGAAGAACCTTCTTCCTCTCTTGAAGCCGCTGTTCCTGTATGATATTGTTTTCCACTGTAGAAGGTTCTCTTAAAAATGAGGTTGAGATCCCTAAAGAAATTGCTTCAATCAGCAACAGTGCTTAATGACTGTTAATGGGAAGTGGAGATAGGATAGTAAGTGTTACTTTGATTAATAAGAGAACTGCAGAGAATTTAAATTGTGCCACTGATGGATTATTTTCTTCAAGCTTGATAAGCGCTTCTCATTTGTTCTTAAATTTGGTCAATACTGTTAAAGACAGCAAAATGAAGTATAATTAATTCTATTACTGCTACTCAGAACCAGTGTTACTGGGAAACAGATTGCCATGCAGACAACAATGTTAGGTAACACTTCTGACAGGTTTATCATATGAGGACCTGTCAGTCCTCAAAGGTAGAGAACCTTTTCTCCTCTGTTGTTAGAAGCTACCCAGCATTAGTTGCCTTTCCTAGCATGTGTTGGTCTATTTGAATATGTCATGGAAATATTTGCAGCAAAGAAAGTACCTAATTCTGAAGTGGGCAAAACCTAACAGCTCCAATTTATTCCTCACCTGGTACCTGGAGATATTATTTGATTTTGAGTATATCACTGCAGACACTGACTTTGCAGTAGTAGCACTTACATTAACAGCTTTGTTGAGTTCAGTACTGCAGTATAAGGCCCTATGAAAATTTAGGACATTAGTGGGCTTGGAAGGGAGGAGTGAGATGAGATTTTTCTACTGCAAGATAATGCTATATCTTATTTGCAGACCCTGTGTCTTGTGAATGTAACCGCTCTACATGCTGTTAGGATCCAGCACAGTGACTGAGACATTTATTAAATACTATTTCCCCAGAGATATTTTCTGTTTCATAATCATATGTGTTTCTTAGCAGTCTTGAAGTTAAGCATGTGTATACCCTATGGGTTAATACGGCCTGTGTAATAATTAATAATAATATTATAGCAGCACCTAAAAGCTCCAGTTAGGTCCTAGTTGTGTTAGACATTGGCAAACATTTAAGTCTTCCCTCAAGGAGAGCACCCACACGTATTTACATGCTGTCCTGAAGGGAAGCTTTCCTTCACTTGGAGCAGTGAGTCACTGACATCTGCAGAGGCCTCTAGTCCTGTGCACTTGCACATCTCACATCTCCTGCCACAGTGGGATGTGATCCTACTGAGGATGGGATGCACTAATCCGATAATGCTATTCTGTAAGAAGGTAGCATAGACTCCATGCTGGTGTACATATCAATTATCACTATACTTTTAAACAAACCTATTTGCATGATACAAAGAGTAGTGAAAATATGCCGAGAAATCCAGTTTATTCTGAGACCTCTGTGCCAGTTCTGAAATCAGATTTTAGCAAAAAAGTGATCAGCAGCTCATCCATTCTGCCATCTCGGAAGAAATCCAGGCGAAGGAATAGGGAAGCTGTTATGTGCTTTCATTAGTGGTAGCTGCAATTACCGCTTTAATTTAACAGTCTCTGCCTACTTCAAAGTCCATGCTTCTCCAATTCAGACTGCAGAAAGTCATTGTGTGAGTTATTTCAAATTAATTTGAAACTAGAGTGTGTTGGCTAATAATATAGTTATAAAATCAGTGAAGGTCTAATTCTGTTATTAAAAATGTAAAGCTTATGTATTATGAATAAAGAGTTCATTCTCTTCCAAGGATATTCCATAAACATAATTTCTAAAAGTATTGCAAACACAAGAAATGTATTTCAGGCATGAATTTGGGTGCAATGACCTGCACTCTAGAGTGCAAAAATACATTAGAAGCCTCAGGTGGAAGGTCATGTTTAAAACATAGAAGCAGAGAATAAAAAATGGTGACAACTCTATTGCCTCTGAAAATCCCTGTTTATAGTTCTGCTGGCATTTTGTGCAGTAACGGGAGCAACTGAATATCTTTCATTCACTTGCTTTGTTTGCAAACGCTTGAGGGTGGCTCCTAGGAAATGTGGTGTCCTGACTGAATTGTTCCTTCATTGATACTTTCTTGCAGATAACCAGGGTAAACATTGACCCTAATTACTAGACACTTTTTAATTCTCCAAGAAAGAATGTCAAGGGTGTCATAATTCTGGTAAGTAAGAAGGTGGCACCCAGAATATAAAGAACAGAAAAGTATTGATGATCTTTGGTCTTAATGCAGCTGCAGAGCAGTGTGTGTGTATCAAATATATGCAAAGAATTTACACGTTTTAAGGAGAAGGCTTTTAGATCAAACCAGAAGCCTTGCACGTCACTGTTCTTTCTGCAGAGGGCCATTTATCTAGGTGGGCCAGCAACTTTTGTAAAGATGGCAGCTGGTATCACCTATTGCCTCTAGTGCACCAGAGACAAAATAACTTTAAATCTTAGGTGTTATCTCTACATAACTAAACAGAGATTTGGAGGCCTGATAAACCTTTCTTTCCCCTCAGTTTTTCTGTTATTCCATTTTAGTGTCTGTCAGCTTGATACAAAACCCCATGTATGTCTGTAGGTGTGTATATTCGTTTGTTGCCACTGTTTTATTATGCAGCACAATGGAAATTCTGCTGGGTAACTTGTTTGCAGAGTTGATTCACTGTAGAAGAAAGGTAGATCCTATATCCTTCTTTACAACTATCCTCCAGAATTAAGGGCTATATATTTGAAGGATTGTGGTGCTGTAAATGTACTTTTCTGAAGGTACTTTAATAGTGTCTGGTTTGCCATAAGCTAAGGCTTCAATAATGAAAGAGCATCCCGCACGTACCAAGAGCCCTGATTAAGAGAGGAGTACAGTTTGTTACAGTTATGTGGGTACTTGGCTATCATATAAGTTTATTAAATCATATAAAATTTCAATTTACACCATAATATTCTGTAAAAGATGGAGCACACAAAACTAATAAGTATGACAGTTTCTCTCATGTTTGAATTGTATTGTTGGTTGTGTTAAAGCTGCCATTTTGAGAAGCAAGATTACTTATGCTAGAATAGTAATTTCCTCTCTCACAGTTAAATTTTGTCGACGTTAATTACAGATTGAAATAAAATGAATGTGGCACAAAGTCTAGTAAAATGCCAATATAATGTTATATATTGTTGGGAAGGGGAGAAATTACATGTCTTTATATAGTACATACATATATACTTGTATTTGAGTCTCCGTGCATTGTGAATATAATTTCATGGAAACCAAGTGACACTGTGCTGGTACACTGTGTTTGGGCTTTTTTTCTGTTTCAGGGAGGTGAAGTTACTTTTTTTTAGGCCTTGTTTTACGCAACATTTCTCTTTTGCATAATGTATTATAATGCCTTTCATACTGTTTGCAAAGTCAAGATGCAAAGTCAGCCAAAGAAGTTCATTTTTCTCATTGGAATAAAATCTTTAATTGCATGCTTACAAAGGTTCTCAGTTAAAGCTGATGGTATCCCAGGTTATTTTTCTCTTGTTTCAGCCTACCCAAGCTTTAGGACATCGTTACTTATTTCCTCATACCTTATTTCATTAATTCACTGAATACTCAGGGCATGGCCAAAGCTTGTGTTACTGAGCTGTAATACAAATTGTTCAGCAGGCAGTTTTTTGGAGGTGGAGTTGTACTTGTAGATTTTGCACCATGAGGAAAAAAATGTCTTTATTCCTTTTTTGCCAGAGGGCCAATCTGAGCTTCAACCTTTCCTGCCTGCTCCTTGCTGGCTTCTGTTGTCACATTTTACCATCGCACTCAAGACTTGGCAGAAATAGCCTATTAATACAATGAGTGAGGTAAGCTGTGTCCTGCAAAAACACAGAAAAAAATTGGGAAAGGAGTAAAGCATCCTCTTTTAAGTAAAAATGAGTTTAAATGAACAGAAAGGGCGAAAATTCATGAAAAGCGTACTTGGAAATGCTATTTGAAGTTGGGCAGAGCTGGTCTGCACTTGGATGGAGCAAGGGGTAGTCAGCAGTCTTGGAGATGATGTTTTTCTTTACATAAGATGCTTTCAGCAGAGTTCTGGCATCTTCAGGGTTGGAGCACTGGCCCCAGAGAGGATGACATGGAACACATAGCCATGAAGAAGACATGGTCAAAATTCCAGGAGCAGTTGGGTGGTTTTGCTCTCATGCAGTCAGAATTCAGCAGCCAGGAGAAACTATAGGGCAGCCGAAGTTCCTCTCCCTCTCCCATGGGCTCACATGTGCAGCCCTCTTCTCCCAGTCCTTTCTTTTGTTTTGTTTTGGTAGCACCATCGTTTATTTGGAGGAAAACTGGGGCTTTGCCTCAGTGCTCCTTAAGATTTTACAGCCCTTGAAGTCCTGCATACATCCAGACAGCGAATTATGACTACGAGCAGCAGGGAAGAAAACTGAAGAGGGAAGGGGAAACAAAAATCCCGGTCTTCTGGACTTTGCGTAGTTGCTCTTGCCTGGATAGATAACTATTTCCTTGTTGGTTTATTGCCAGTCCTGCCTTGCTGCATGTCAAATTCACAGCAGCAGTGTAAGACGCTCAAGCCTTGTAATGCTTTAAAACTAATGAGGGTGCAGTGGATTAGCTAAGGATACATCGCATAGTTTCCAAAGGGCTTTGTGTGTTGTTTATGTCTCGTACTTCATAAAGAATATCTCTTTCTGTATAGCCTGACTGTAGCTCACTGCCATTTTGGAGCAGGCTTGAGAATGTTATCATGATTGGCTTGCTAGGTGAAAGGCTTTTCTATTTAGCTTTTAATAGAGCAAAAGTGACTCTAAATTTGTTAATATTCTTTAGGTTATACAGGACAAATTACAGATAAGTGAATAAGTAATGAAATTTGTAATGAGAATTTCTCAAGTATGAAATGTTGGCGCAAATTAATTGCAGGATTTTACAGCTATTATAGTTTATATCATAAATGCAAAAATGACTAGGGCTTTTTAATTACAGTAGGAACACACTAAATTTTTATGGAGTGCCATTTTGTTAAAGAGGTACTTTAAGCATAAAGAGCAAATGCCATTCGTAACAGTGAGCCCAGATATCTGTGCCACATCAAATAAATATGCTATTGCTATGAAATTGTTCCTCAGATACCATAACTGACACAAAGACTAATGAGAAGTGTCTTTTCACACCTTCAGTTTACTGTGTCTTTTTCTCTTGGTCATTCTTTTTCTCAATTACTGTGTATTTGCAGAGGGGCACAGCAAATCCCTTGGAAAAATATACAGGGCTTTTTCACTTACCCTTCATAGCACTGTGAATAGCAGAATGTTGGTGTCTCAGTCGAAGTTAATATTATTGTGGAGGGGAGGAGGGAGGATGGCTGGATGCTAATTCTTATTAAATATTTGATGTGTAGAGAAATCTAATACAGTGGAAACTCAAAGAAATCTCATTACTTGGTGGAACATGTTGCATACTAAGATAGAGATGACTCAGACTTGAAAACTAACAGGCAGATTTAGTAAGGAAGCACATCTGAAGCAATGTCCTGCTGTTCTTTTCCATTAAAATAAGAAATCTCGATATCGTCTGCCATCCTGCTTATCTAGACATTTCTCAGAGTCAAGAATATGTTTTTAAAATGTCACTGCATGCTATATTCCTCCCTGGTGCTGCTTTCCCTCTCCGCTTCTCTCACGGCTGCTCTCAGAGCTGGCTGGCTGACCAGCAGTAGGTGCCGCAGATCCTCCTCTGCTTGCATGTAGCTCTGAGGGTCCCCTTGAGCCAATCATTCTCCAGCCAATGAATATGTTCCACACTGAGGCTGATGGTTTTGCTTAAGCACATGAGACTGCAAACTGACATCCTTTTTCAGTGACTCCTCAAACACACACCGTGTCACAGACTTCTTCCCCAGTTAAAGTCTCTAATCCATCACTCACAATTCCTTAAGGGGATTAATTAATTTTAAAAATGGTTGTGTTTCTAGGTATGCTAAACGTCCTCCCTCAAGGACAAATCCTCATCTCTCCATTTGCACATCTCTCTCGATTCCTCTTATTGGAGTGGCTGGTGTTGTGCCTTGTATTATGCAATCCCAATGTGAGGAATTGCAAATGAACTGATCATCAGAGAGCTTGCTCTTTATTAGCTGGTATCCTTTTTCCGAAGGTGAGTATCACTGGAGTGGAGCAGCATGCAAATATGCTGCTGTTGCATCCAGGGGTAGTTAAGAAAGCTTGGAGAAAACAAGCTCTTGACAGGGTGCTGGACTGTGATATAGGAGTGCTGGGGTTTGCCTTCAACTCTGGTATTGGTTGTTGGACTAATGTGTCCTTTTTGATCTCATAACTGCAGGTTTTTAATGTGACCTGCTTTGTCAAATATACTCCAAAGTTACGATAGAAATGGTGGCATAAAGTCTGGCTATCAGTATGCTTCTCTTCCTGAGGCAGTTATACTCAAAAGGAAGTTTTCTCCCGTGGCTAGATAACCATGCTGCTCATTCAGTGCTTATTGGTTGAAGGCTGGTAGCTCCTAGCTGCTGTTGAGTAACATTTCCTTTGCCAGATCAAGGCTTTGATCTGAGTTTTTTGTTCATTCTTCTCTCTTCTAGGCTGAGAAATCTGTCACCAAGGAAGTACAAACAAGTCTCAATTTTGCATTTGAAGTATCACTGGGGTGGGAAGCTGAGATCTTGTTACATGAGTTTAACTCAGTGAAAGCTGGCCAACAAAATGTCCCTTGGGAAAGAGAGATGAGCATCCAGATCCTAATCCACACAAACTTACAGTGATTTCTGTACAGTCACCTTCGATAGAGAAGAGCATTTCTATGTCTCTGTGGTCACGTACAATCAATCATTCAGATGGCCATTGGTCTACTCGTTCTCTGACCTAACCAGTTGTGGTGGGGCTGTACAGACAGGGTTGTTCCAGCTGATCCTTATACTACAGCCCATTTCTGTGAATTGCACAGGACCTACAGTCTCTGATGAGCCCCTCTACGCTATTTCCACAGTTTGGAGGGGTAAAATGCTGCACATCCTGTTTCTTCTGCCTTATCCAGTCTCCTTCCTTCATTCTTCTTTCAAGGCCTGGTGACAATCTCCCAGACTTGCTTATTTTGTGCTTGTGGAAACAAGTCAAGGTTATTTAATTCTCACCCCAAAAGTTATTTGACTGTGATGTGAGCCACATGTGATACCACAACCCAGTAAGACCCTGCCACAGTAGGGCTAGGATTAATCTAGCAAATAAAATAAACAAGTTAAGCAGTATGAAAACAACTAAACAAAAAGCCACACCCAGATTACATTTGCATTTGTATTTATCATTACCTGAAACATGTGCCTCAGCAGCCAGCTCCTGAAGGATCTTGCTCCTTTCCATACAAATACAAGAAAACAATAAAAATTCCTGGCAAATTACATGAAAATAGGAAGAAGAGACGGCTGCTGAAATGTTTTCATTGTAAATGAAGGACTTTATGTTTACACAAAAATCACTCTTGGAAAAAAGTAATTTTGCTAATGAGATATTCCCGTATCTCCTGGGGAGCTTTTCATTGCTAAGGCACTGTTTCAGATCCGGCACAGATCTACAATAAAAAGCAGTCACAACTAGCCCAAAGGAGTTAATAGTTGAGGTAGCTCTCCCATAGCAGGGTCTGTGCAGCACATCCACCACATCAGACAAAAGTGATGCACAGTGTCAAAATGACCAGTGGTGTTGCTTAGGCAGATCAAACCACGGGTAGTGTGAGCTCAGTGCTCACCCATGGAAATGAGGTGCTGTTAGTAAAAGTCTATGTTGTTGTGTACTTATCTCTCATATCTAAGGTAGCTACTGGACCTGTTGCTAAGCAGGGAGCTGACATGTCCCAGAGCCCTCTAATTGCCACCAGATTTTCCTCAGGAATCCTGGGATCACCCAGCTCCTTGTAACAGACTAGATGCCCTACTAGATACCAGAACCACAGTGGATGAGTCTGTTGACTCGCAGATGTATTACAATGCAGTGCAAGAAGTGACTATTTCTTAAAATTTGAAGTACAGTAATCCTAATCTCAAACTGAGCTGATTTGCTTGCTTTGGCTGCCTTTGCCAATGCAACGCCTTGAACCTTTAACATGAGGCATTTTATCAGACTGCTCCTTGATCCCTTTCCCTTGCCAGCCATGGAAGGCCATATTGGAGAAGTTAAAGACCAAGTAGGCTTGATCACTCAGCAGTGGTGTTCCAATACAGGCTCTGAGTGCATTGAAAAGGCAAACCTTTGTTCTGCTGCTGCCTTGCTGAACTGTTCTGTGAAGAACCCTCTTGACCCAGCTGCTGGTGCCTTTCATGGATACCAATTACATTTTTTGTATGATGTTTTATAACTATACTCTACAGACTTGCACATAATTCCTCTGCTACTTTAACTGCTTTTCAAGTCCTTTTCAGAAGGCTTATCTCTGTTTTGCTTGTGCTGATTAAAAGACGAGATATATTTTTAATAGGGTAAGTAGTACCAGAGAGCACACTGCACATAAAAGAAAAAAAATGCAGTCAAACCTTTGTTATCCAAGTTGAGTGGGAGACATTGAATTAATGTAGCTAACCATGATTCAAATAATTAATGGGATTTTCAGGCTACTGAATGCATCAGGGACCATGAGTTTGTTTTAGGTAAACAAGGGTTTTGAATGATCAAACCTCCAACCACAGGTAAGTAAAACAGCATATGAGAAGATCCTCTTCAAAAAGCTAAAGCCTAAAAATTGGGACTTGAAATTAAAGATTTTTCTAGAAGTATTTCTGAGACTCAGTGGTTCAAAAATAGCCTGGAGGCAGTCAAAAAGGGCAGTGCCATCCCTCTGGGCAGACATCATTCTGAATGTACCAGCACAACTGAATATTTCCACAGAGATCCTGATTTCCTGTGAAGAATCTTCCACTTTTACTTTTTTTAGTGCAATTTATTCCTCTCACTAGACTGGTTTTTTTTTCCTTTTCCCCCACAAATAACCCTTAATTGTTTGTTTTCCCTGCAAACAGTGAAGAGAGCCATATTGCACCATAAAAGTAATGTCATGTGGGTTCCCATCTCATCAGCTCTCCATGGCTGCTGAGTCACGCCCGGGTAGTTTTCAAGTGCTGCTACAGCATTAGAAGACATTTCACAAAAGTCCTGATGATTTACTGGAAAATTTTCCATACAGCATAGGCTCTGTGGTTTTGAGGTGATCTGTTTGTTGCTGTAGATGGAGGGAGATCTGGAGCTGGTCGTGACTGGTGAGAAGGGCAAGACCTGATGCACTGGTTTAGGAGGGGCATAGGGGCACCTTTTGAAAGTCCACCAGTGGAGGGTGATCACAACAGCTTCCCAGAAGACTGCAATGGCCTGGATAAGCAAAGATGATTGTGATGGTAAAAGCAGCTGCTGTGCAGTGATGAACTGTACCAGGGGAAGGAAATCATTGGTTCCAAAATAATAAAGTGGGCTTTAATTGTCCACATCCCAATGCCTAGGGGAGTACTGCCGCGGAAACTAGAACAGACGGAAATGCTGCTGACGTTATGTGCTGCATGCGAAACCACTGCAGAAATAGTTAAATGGTGCCTTTGCCAAGGCCACAGAGTGAAATGTTACTACACCATGGGGCAGATTAAAATATGCATTTACTCCTAATTGAGCACAGCAGACTCAGCTGGAGGTCCTGTCAGGAGAAGAATAATAATTTGTCACAGCAAGAAATGCATAACTTGACAAAGCATCTATTAGGCAGTACAGTAAAAAATAAAGCAGGACTTGTGCAGGTTTTCTTTATGCTCCAGACTGTGTGGTATAGGCATCCACATGTAAACTTCAGACTCATTGGAAGTGGACCAATCCAGTTGTACAGTGCTCACTACCCTCAGGGCTATCATATCATGATGATGAGAAGGTTAAAATCTTTCTGGATCATCCCTCATTAGAAAGGCTTCATAAACAGTGACCACCCTGTCCCCACAGTACATTTAACTGGATAGAGCCAGCAGAGCTCTGTAACAGTTTCTGTCATCACTCTTGGATAAGACATTTATAGGGATAGCAAGGTAGTGCCATGAGGATGAAGGTAAGTTCAGTAAAGAGTTGGAACTAATTGCCAATCAAGAACCACATTTTCCTCCTTTGGTAAGTATGTGGTTATGAGAAGCGTAAAAATGGGCTCCATGAAGACATCTATAGGACATGGCCACTCCCTAGCTTGTGACTTTTCCCTAGTAATTACTTTCCCCATGTCACTTTTATGTGTATATATTGTATATATGTACATGTGTATATATATGTATATAATTCTAAGGGAGATCTGTCCTAGCTTGGCTGCAGCTTTTTGCTGATGCAATGCAGCAGCTTCCAGCCCAGGTAGATCTGCCAAGCCCAAAGCCAAAAGACCAGTAGAACTATAGTCTGCAGCGGGGACTCCGTGTGTCAGCCACTGGGTTTAGAGATGAAAACAGCTCCATGCTGTCCTCACCCTGCAGGCTTTGCAGTGTTTTGTGTAGTTGGGTGATGCCCAGAAGCCCAGGCTTCAGCTACGGCTACTATTTTGCTGCACTGCACTGTATCCCATGCCAAATCTAAGGGACAGCTCCCAGGACTGGGTGCCACAGAAGCAACTTGTCACATCCATCCCTGAGGCTGTGAGGCAGCTAAAACCAACTAACTTCTATTCAAACACATGCTTTTTATCTCCCTGAAAGGAAGAGCTCTGACTGACAGGGTAATTCATCATTTACCTGATGCACAAAGAAGTTGCCTGAAGGAGCAAAGCCACACACATTATTTTCACACTGGTGGAGGCATATGCCCTGTGTGAGATCCAATGTTTTTGAAAGTTTCTGTAACCCTAAAAAAGAAATTCTGGATTCTCTAGGGAGATGCTATTGGGAATCTTCATCACATGCCGTAACATGTTGAAGTGGCACAGCAGGTAGCCATTTCCAGCACAGGTGTAGCAGTGGTAGGAGGAAGGACTGGGCTGGGAAAACTCCAGTGACACTGGGAGGTGGCACTGGAAAGATCGAAGGACTGGTAAAGGACTGCAAAGGATCCCTGTGCCTTGCACTAGTGGTGCAAGTCACTGCTGCCCACGTAATTTGCTTTCCAGTGTGGTCACAGGGCTACACTGAGCCCTGGTGCTGGGATGCTGCCTGGGGAAAACCTGCGCACCATGTGTGGGTCTGGTGCTCTGTAGTGCCTTCACTTACCCCAGACCCTCAGTGGGATTGTCAAGTAAAATTGACTTGGGCTTTACAAGTCACCTGGGATGCTTTCCAGCCAGATCAGGTACCCTTCAGTAACAGGAGCTGTGGTTATATTGGGCTCATCCTGGATGCAGTCAGGCATCTGATTTTGATTCTTCCACTTAGCTGTGGGTTCAGTGTCCCCAGGAGCACCTGATGAAGTAAAGACAGCTATAGTCCAGTTGCTATGCTCAAAAGGCCTTGCTTATAACTGCTGAGGTTCATGGTGTATGGCGCACATTGGTGTGTTCAGTGTAAATAGTAGTTGAGGCCCAAGACTCTGTTCTTCTTGTACTTATTAAAGTCACATTCATTCAAGTCAAAGATCAATACTTCTTTGCACTAATCACTATGTAAATACAGTGTTAAACACTATCCTGCCCCCAAAACACTACAGGGGCTAATGATCATCCTCAGTGTGTGATTTCTCCTGTCTACTCACATCACAGTACTGCAATTGTACTTTACCCTTGTTCTTTTCCCTTTCCTCACCTGTTTTTCTCCTCAACCATTTCTGCCTACCCTGCTCTCTCCAAAAGGCCATCTAACAGCCACTATGAAATAGAAATAAAAGCTCAGAGGTAGTGCTTGGTCCCCTTATGCAATTTCTGTAGTCAAAAGTATTTTGGTATGATAAGATGATTTATGGTGCTGTTGATATATCTGGATAAGTAAATGTTCACGCTGGAGCCATGGAACTAAGCCTTCTGCAAATCCAGTGCCATGCAAAGTAAAACCAAATTTAACTCGTTTGTAGTGACATGGGACAGGGTAGGCTCATAGACTGCACAGATCTTTCCAATATAAAACCTGGAAGTGAATATGCTGCTTTTTGCTGAGCAGGTCTTGGTAAAAATTGAGTTACATTGGGATAGCTGAAACAGAGGGCCAGTGAAAAATGTCCCAACAGCATTATTTGTATGTGTTTGTCCATAGGATTACTTTATTTTGATGCACACTTGCTGTGTATTTCTTTGGCAGGATCTTCCACAGTCTTAAGCAGTCGTAGTTCAGTCTTGCACTTTTGGACCTTAAATCAGTTTTTCTTTGCTGCTCAGCTCCTTCTTTTGCTCTGCATCAGCTCTTTCCTCATAATTTTTTTGTGAAGGATGTTTGTTCTACTCCACAATGATTTTTTGCCCTTAGTTGTATGTAAGGAAAGTGGGATGGGGCTGCAAATTCATAGGAATTTTTGTACTCTTGAGGCCAAGTCCCTGCTACATTCAGATCCTAGAGGTCTTAAGATTTAACTTTCTGTTTTGCTGGACATTTCAAGTTTAAACTCACAAATCATGGGTCTAGATCTGTTTTTGTTCTTCTGCTTATTTAAAATTGAATCAGTTTGTGGTCACTTAGACCAAACTTCTATGCTACAAGCAATTACCTTGGAGTGGTTTGGTACTTCCAGAACTGTGTCTAATGTGATGTTGCTCTAGAGCCTGGGTCTACTTGCTGTAGAAATTTGTCCCTTTCATGCAAGGATATTTTGTACTGTATTTGGAAGCATTGCTTACCACATGGTGAATTTGATACTCTTCTAATGATGAGTTCCGTTAGTTTCTTGTAGTAAGATGGTGATCTTCAGCCATAACAAGATCCAACCATCAGTGAATGGCAGACCCCATTTTAATTCCCATAGATTGTCTTTTCCAGGCTTTCTAAAAGTGATTTTTGACATAGACTGTTTCTGGGTTTTACTGAAGCAATCAATTCTTATTTCTTTTCAGTCTACTTCATCAGTTAATGAGAATTGCTACCTCACCGCCTTTAACCTTTTCTTCTTTTTTAAATAATGTATATCTTTCAATGCCTGTGTTTGAGGCAAGATTACTATTCCAATGTGTTTCTATTGTTCCTGTAATATTCTTTTCTTTTGTTCTGCACCAGAGATTCTACTTCCTATATGTATCTGGTCTTAATGCACAGCATTTCTCTTGATTTTCTTTGTTTTAATCCAGTTTTAAATAGCAAATTTCATTTAATGCATCACACAAACATTTATTCCTCTCTCCAATATTATTCCCATATTCTCTTGCTGCCTATTCTTCTCCTCTTCTGTGTCCTATTACCCATTTTAATAATCTCATTTGTCTGATTTTCCTTTTTCTCCTTGTGTTAGAAGCAGGCATGGAGATTGAGTCTCCCAATCATCTCTCCTCTATTTCTAGTTTAAAGCTCTTATCAGTCATGAGACCACAATTCTAGGAGTTATCCATGTAGAGTCCATTCCCAAGAGCAGTTCTCATCCTGTGAACCCCTTTTTGAGGGTCACACATCCCAGAACCTTGTTAATAGCACTGACCCATGAGCTGTCAGTGTATCCTACATCTTGACTCATGCCTTTGCTCTTTGCTTACTGAAGGGCACCTGTAACTTTATTCATTTTTGCATTTTCACCTGGCAGCCATCCCTGATCACCTCTGATGTGATTATGGCAGTGCCATCTGGCCTATCATGAAGGGCAGCCAGTGTATTTTCTTTCTTTCTTTCCAGTCAGGATCCTTTCCAGCCCTACAGCACGTTCTAGCTGTCAGTACCCATTCTCTCGTCTAAATCTGACTTTGTGTCCTGGTTTCAGCAGTAGCAGTCTTCCCAATTACTCTTAATAAAAATCATTGATCACAGAGATCTTCCTCTTCTTAATGTGAGCAAAAAACCCTACAGAGTCCTTTGGTTTTTCTTTTTTTCGTGCAACATCCTATGGATCATCCTTGTTCTTTGTTTCACTTCTGCCTCTTTCTCTCTTCTTAAGATTGGGGCTGAATCCCTTTCTTGTCCTCTCATCATTTGCCTACTCACAGGCTTCCTTTTTTTTTTTTCCAGGGAAGTAAACCTGGCCTCTTTTTGCTCCTCTATCTAGCTGATCTTTTTCTCTGTTTGTTCTTCCAGGGTCACACCTTTCACATGCATTATCATATAATGATCTGGGCTGTATCTTGCTCAGAAGTTATCTAGAGTCTGACATCTCTTGTCTCTATCGCTTGTTTTAAACGCCCTTCTGAGATCCACCTGCATTTCAATATCACAAAACCTAGCTGCTGAGTTTTGGAAAGCTGTATTTGCATTCTCTTCCTTCTAACACAGACCGAAACTGCATCCCCTGTCCAACCACCTGGAGAAATCTACCAGTGGAGCCACAGTTGTGAAGCTAAGGGCAAAGCTGAACTACACAGTGGGGATTGCACTTAAGAGCTGTGTTGATGACTGGGCTGGGGGCAGTCTCATACACGCTCCATTTTGCTGTGTTAATTGTTTCAGTGCTAGCAGGAATAAAAAGTAGTAAAAGTTTATTTTAGACACTAAATCAAACAAATGTGCTGTACACACAGTTCAGGAATTAAAAATCTAGTAATACATCTTGAAAATGTTTTCAAAAACATTCCATTTAGTGCCATTTCAGGGTATGAATTATTTTATGCATTTGGGTGCCTCTTGGTTATTAAACACATTTGCTTGATTCTAAGAAGCTTAGTTTTGATTACTCTGATCCTATTATCTGTTGTCTGCATCACCACAGTCCGTCATACAGGAGTTAGATCTCATGTCTGAAACATGCAATTATGGCTTTTGGTAGGAGTAGCAGCAAATTCTGCTCCCATTCATGTACTTCCATGAAAGTGAAACAAAACACAGAAGAAATACTGACAGAAGGCATGCATGAAAGGGAACTGATCTGTGGAATATAATAATAATGATAATTATTAATATGACATTACCACTTTCCAGGTTGTTTCAATAGTGAGATATTTAAATGACAGTATCAAAATATTGACAATGTGATAAATATTACATGCATCCTTATCTTGAGAAGAATCAGCAAAACATTTCACA
>JANHGB010071088.1:0-18292 GCA_026283785.1 Coracopsis vasa
AAAATAAACGTAACTAGGAGAAATTTATGACAAAGTTATTAAGTATTTCAATTGCGGCTTACAATGTAGAAAATTATTGTAACAAGACTATAGAGAATTTAAAATGTATTTTATCTTAAGCACATGTTAGCCCTGTGTTTTGTGTTCTTTTAGAGACAGAAAAAAAACAAACTTCAGAAAATGAGGAAGTCACCCAAACCAAATTCCTGATATTGCTTCTTTCCATGCACTGAGCATTTGGCACAGTCAAAAGCCTTCCTGAAAATCTTTACATTCTTTAGAAAATTGCACATAAGGAAAAGGGGAGAGAGGAAAACAGCTTCAAAGCTGGGATTTGAGCAGGTTCCTGTTCAAACTTCATTGTAAAAGTGTAGGAAGAGGAGTTTTTTCTCTCTCCCTCTCCAAAACAAAGGCCCTACAGAGAGGTAAGACCATGTCATGGCTGAGCTTCAGCAGAAGAAGCCCACGTGTACCATGCGAGAAGTCAGGATAACATATATTTTCAAAGTCACAAAGAGATTCAATCTCAGATCTTAAGAGCTTTGGAAAGTATCTCAAAAAGGACATTTTTACTCATAAACAACCAATCAATCAACATTCCAAACAGCTCAAAACTAAGGTATAAAATGCAGTTTTAAGCTGTCATATTTTGGTTTTGCAAAAAGCTGAGGCGCAATACGGAAAAAGATGGAAAACAGCTTTCATATTGTTTGATCTAGAAAGTCAAACTAAGTTAGGACCTCTAGCAGACTTTGGTTAAGTCAACATTTTAAACAAACAGCTCACCATGGTATTACCAGCCTGCACTCAAGAGAACATTTACTTGTTTATAGCAACAAACTCAGAACATGACTGCAATTCAGAAGACAGATAAGTATGATATGTGTCCAGAAGAATTCACTTTACGCTTGTGTCTTGGCAAAAAATGCCATTCAACCACTCCTCTATGACATGTTCAAAGCAAGATAAAAAAAAAAAAATAAAATTTGTTAGGACATAAAATAACAGCCAACATTTCCTTACATGGCTACAGTTTCCAACTTCTTGCCTAAATGCACAACATGAAATAAGTTTGTGGTATAACTTTGTTTTTTAATGCAGTTTTGTGTTGACATATTTTCTCAGGGACTTAATTTTAAATACAAGATATTATCAAGTCAAAAGTCTTCAACAGTAGGACAGATTTTTGGAAGCTATACTGTGGAAAAATATTGCCTGTTCATTTTAATGATGCTGAATGTAACTATTGAAAGCAAAACTTTGTTTCGGAGCTACCTGAAGAAAGACTCTCCTCTTCTCCTACAAAAGAGGATGACTTCCACATATACATATTTCTTAACACACAAATAAATACAGATTAAAAGGCGGTATTTCTAGCAATGTTTGAATCTTTTAGCATTTGCTGTCACTCACTGCAAACATATCTTAAGTAATTTCATGCTCTCAGTGCCTATACAACAGACCACTGATGACTGCATTTGACTAAGTTAGCAAATTGGTGGCTATCAAAACCAACAAACATTGCATAACAAAACCATCAAAATGCCAAAAGCTTTGTTTTTCCTTAACAAGCACCCCTTAAATAGAAGGAAGAATATTTTTCTTACTTTCCAATTTAGTTTTAGATTACATTACACAATATATCATTGTGACTGACAGTAGTTAACATTTAGATATTGTTGACCTATGTGATGTGTCAGGTTTCAAAAGTCTCCTAAAGAAAGCTTGAAAATACTTCTACATAGTCAATGCAACCTAAGGAGTCAATCTGCCCTGTGGATAAATAAATATGGTATTAGCTAATGCTCTAAGTTAACATGCATTAAATTTCCTGGGATCCCTGTTTGAAACACAAGTCTTCCTGCCTGGCAGACAAAATTAATAACCTAAGTTTTCAACTAAGTTACATATTTTTCAGTAGTTTACTTGAATTACACTCTATAGACCTAAATACAGAAGCTTAACTACCTTTTAGGATCAAACCTTTATAATTTCAAGCGCCACAAATTTTCACGTAATATGGGTGGTGATCATAAGAACTAGCCAGCCCTCTTTATAATCTGTTTTCAAGGTATAAAGTTGCACATTGGGTATAAATAACATGAGATCATAGGTCTAGCATAGGTTTTAACATTCTCTAGCCTCTGTTCTCATCTCTGTTATTAATGAATTAAAATTCATGTTTCCTTGAAAATATTTAATTTATACACAGGAAACTGCAAATGTTTCAGAGAAATGCACATACACATAAAATCAGTCACCTTGAGACCCCAGGACAACCACGGTACGTAAAACGTAATTATATGACAGAGAAGGTAAAACACTACGTCACATTAACTCCACAAAGAGCTTTATGGAAATTAAATGTTTCTCTGTGTTAGCACCAAGACAATGTTTCTGTCATTGGAAAAAGAGATATGCATAAAGAATAAGGTAAGGAGGACAGATTAACAAGGAAAACAAAGACCTCAGAAAACAGATAATTCAATCACCTGATAGATTACTAGATGCTGAAAGGAAAAAGGCCCAAGAACATAAAGTGTGTGAAGTGTGAAGGGAGGTGGTAGCACAAATTAAGAAGTCTTTTCATTTCATTATCTACACCATTACTTCAGTACTACCTGCAGGTAAGTAAATCCTGCCCATAAGAAAAAAACAGCAAACAAACAAACAAACAAAACCACAACCAAATAAAAACCCTAAACAAATCAAAACAAAACAACAAAAAAACCATCCAACACCAAGAAGCCAAAAAGAACATGGGTAACAGCAAAACAATTTATGTATCTATTAGGATTTCAGAGTCATTTGTGAAGAAAACATTGAACAAAAGTTTTTAAGTAAGCAGTAATGAGGTAAAGATGTAAGGTACAGGCACAGACAAATAGGCAATCAAAATGAAAAAGGGCATGAGCAACCCATTTGTTCCAGCCTGAAGGGAAGTTATTGCAAGTTCATCAAGTCTGGGCTGGAGTCTGTGCTGGAAAGCAAAATTCAGAAGCGATCTAAAAGAGAGAGCAAGTTGCAAGATGACCAAGTCTGCTCAGTACAGAGATACACAATGTAGTAAAAACAAGAGCTGGCAAATACCAACTGACAGAAGGATCATATGGGACTGAGTGACTATGTAGTAAGAGATATGATTCAACAGAGATAAGTGTATAGTGACAGACACAGTGGAAAGCAAATCTAAAATTTACAGAAAATGATGGGCACCAAACTATACTATTCAAAACTTTGAATTTACAATACATAGTTCCATGAAAGTATCATTCTACGCATGAAGTACTTAAAAGCAGGATAAAATAAGGAAGAAAGGAGAACAGAATTAAACTGAAACTATTACTATAGAATTACAGGGTAATTCAGCTCAGAAGAGACTGATGGAAATCTCTTGTCGAACCTTCTGATCAGGCCAGGCTGCTCAGGGCTTCTTCCTGGCATGTCTTAAAAGCCTTCAAGGTTTGACAGAGCCTGCACAGCCGCTCTAAGCAACCTCCACTTGCCTGCCTGTCCTCATGGGGAAAGAAAATGCTTCTCTGAATCTCTCTTAACTTACTCCCATTGCCTTTTATCCTCCTAATATGCACTGCTGTGAAAAGCCTGGCTCCATCTTCTCAGTGGTTAGATAGCACAGATCAGCCCATAACTTCCCAGGCTGACTTTGGCCAATCTGCAGTTAATCAGAAACCTTCCAAACATGATAGAGAGTGGCCTTGCTAAGACTCTCCCTCATTCTCCCCATCCACTGGATGCAGTTCAGTGGGTCCTGTGGACTTATATAGGTGAAGTTTCCTCAAGTAATCTCTGACTCAGTCCCTAACCATATTCAGAGCTCCTCTCTGCCAACTAAGTGCACTGGTCTTGGGAGACCTCATCAGTGAAGACTGAGGCAAAGCAAGGCACTGAGTACCTTCTTAATGCGTGCTGTCACCTGCTCTATTCAGTAACAGAACTGTGTTCCCCTTGCTCAGACTTTTTTGACTAGTGTAGCATCAAAACTTCTTCTACCCTAGACACCTCTTCAGGTATCAACTCTAGGTTAGCCTTCACTTTCCTAACACCATTGCTTCATGCCTGGGCAACATCTCCAAACTCCTCCTTAGTAGCCCATCTCTGCTTCCAGATCCTGCACAATGCCTGCTTGTATTGAAGCTTGGCCATGAGTTCCCCGAGGAACATAATGGACCCTTTCTGCAATGAGAGGATGCTAGCAGTTTTCCTGAGCTCCTCTGCCCTTCAGAACTGCCTCCTATGGGATCCCAAATACCAACTTCCTGAAGAATGCAAAGCCTTCTCTTCTGAAGTCTAGGGTCTGCACCTTACTACTCCTTCCTCACTTGCATCAGAATGTTGAACTCTACTATTTCATGGTCACTGCAGTCAAGAGTACCCAAATTATTAACTTCTCCAACCAGTTCTTCCTTTTTAGGGAATGGCAGACAGAGATGTGCATCATCCCTAGTTGGCCCATTAGTATTTCTATCAAGAAGTTGTTCCTGATATTCTCTAAAAAACTGTTTTGCTGTGTCCTGTTGTGTTGGACTTCCCGCAGGTGTCAGGATGTTTATTAAAGTTCCTCATAGGAACCACAGACCATGATCCAGAGACTTCCTTGCCTTTAGAGAAAGCTTTGTCCACACCCTCATCCTGAGGTGAGTAACAGCCCACCTGTAACAGCCTAATCATGGTGGTACCTTTATCAGCTTCTCTGTTTGTGACCCACAAACTTTCATGTTAAACTGTCATCTTGTCCCACACAAATGTCACATACATTTGAGGTTCTCCTTCTCAAAGGAGGCAACACCCTTCCTTGTCATCCCTACTTGTCTGTCCTGAAGAGCTTGTACCTGTCTACCATACCATCATAGCTCGCTCACACCCTGCAAACCTTCCTGGTCCCCTAACTAAAAAGCTACTAGAGCTAGAAAAGATCTGTTGCTGAAGAACAGTAACAAAGTGGATCAGAAGTTAGAACAGATTCTATACAGGCAGGTACTCAGCAAGTACTCAGCAACCATCTTGGAAAAAAGAGACCACAGACCCATTGAGAGAAATTATCACAGCAGTCCACAAAACTGTAACAGCAATCAACTTTTAACTGCCTTGACACCAGGAGACAAGAAGGCCACCAGACAAAGCTAGTGGGAGCCAGGTTAAAAGAGCAAACAAAAACAAGGCAGCTCTTTATGCAACAGGGAGCACAACTATGGAATTTCTATCCAAAGGACCCTATCAGTGCAAGACGTTTGTAAGGTTCAAGGGAGACAAGTACATAAAAGAGAGGTTCACTAGGGATTAGCAATTAAAACTGCGAAAGATTAAGAAACTCCCACGAGATGAAAGCAGTTGGAGGCTTGGGAATGCTTTAACAGAGCAGTATCATGTCTAGTGTTTGTACTCATCTGTAAACATCCATTTGCTGAAATTGCTAGGCAGAACATCGATCTAAAAGGACTCAGCCTGAAGTACAACAACCATCAGCATGAAAGTAACTGTATCAGTTTATATGAAGTGCTTCTGCCTAACAGTAATGTGTTAAAAATTGGTATTAAATATTTTATTTGCTTCCTCTTAATATGTCAGACTTTGAAAAGTTACAATATGCTGAATTTGCCTCTTGTAGACTAAAGAGAAATTTATCCCTCTTGTATTACACTTTCAACTATAGTTTTCTGTGGTTTCGGATGCTTTTCAATGTATCTACAGATTATTTACAAAAGCGTATTTAGCAATCACTCCTAAAAAAAAAAACCTCTTAAAAGATATATTCAAAGTTTATGCATAAATAAATTATTGATACTAAAACCATCCAAAATAGACACAACTGCATCCATACCAGACCTTATCCATATCAGACCTTCACTTTACTCCTTCCGAAGTTTCCTTTTCTATCAGTTAATCCTTCTTTTACCCTACTCACCTATTACAAGCTATTCTAGTAAGCACTCCACAATTGAGGGTGTCTCATTTCCTCTACCTACCTCCATTCTCAGCCACCCCCTTTCAGTCACTTGTATGCACTCCTTTAAATATAAAAGGTCTGTTCCTCATCTGTAATCCAATTTTCCGGTTTTTAGGCATCCATAATTGTTATTGATGTCAGCATGAGCTGCAGACACCCAGGATCTTCAGATACTCAACTCCTGGTCTTCAACAGCTTTTTAATCAGAAACATTTTGAAGTTTCACTTAGTTATGCTATAGTACTTTCTCCACTTCAATCAGACTAATGGATGAACATGTTAAGAGATGCAATAAATAAGTAATGCTCAAAACCATCTCATGCAGTGGCCTAAAATCCCCAGTTATCCACTTAAAATAGGGTAATTCACCTCACAACAGACACAATGAAGAGTACTGTTTGCTAACTGAAGAGGGTGCTTACCTGAATGACAGCACTAAACCAGCATGTGTTGCCAACATTCTTTAATCCTACTGGACAGTTGTCTTGCCGCTTTCGATCGTAAGGGTTTGGAGAGTCACTCCATACCTCTGGATGCGTTCTCTTTAAACTTGCTTTATTTTCTGCAATACTGGCTTCTAGAACTCTTTGGGAACAGAAGGGAGGGAAAAATGTAAGGAAAAAAAAAACCAACAGGCATAGTAAACCACCTTCAGTTACTAATACAAACATCATTATTACATCATTCACTAACTTGTTGCTGAGCTTGGTTTTACATTCACATGCAATAATATATCTTCAAAAGTAAGATGCTGTATTACTTTTAGGTATATTACAGTAGTTCCACTACTTTTTGGAAAATTGTATTAGTGAGTGAGTGAATTTCCTGTGAGAGCTCTCAATACAAGAGCTACGTCTGTAAGTCATCAGTTATTTAAGAACCAGATTGAAATCAGATGGACAACAAGAAATTTTAGGGAGCGCTATTAGTGCAGTGCTTTCATCTACGAATGCCTTTATTGAAATGCAAAGCATAAAGTCACCAATACTTATTCTACTGATAGGAAACCAAAGCTAGCTGGGCAACTTTCAAAAACGGAATAAGCCTTTTTAGTTTCCATGCTTGCAACTTATGCAATTGTATCAATCAGTTTACATAGCGAGTAAATATTTTATGAGCCACGGACAGGCATCTCCCCACAATTTTTCAAATGCCACCCAGCAAGTTAATTGCATGGCTCAGTGACCACACTTCACAGGAAACTGTTCCCACATGACTTATGCTGAATGTACATATTTCACATGACAGTAAGATCTTGTATGTATCACACTCCCAAGCTCAAGCTTCACTCAACACAGTATTTCTATATTGGCACATATCCTTAGACTGGTGACAAAACACCTTGAAGGTAATTTGTGGTAGCCTCATATTGTAAATAGAAAGATGGAGTGGATATATTCAGATCATATAACTCATAAGCAAAGTCGCCTAGCGTGTGCACTATTGACAGAGTAGTCACTACACCCAACCATCTAGTCTGACTATCATACAAAAGGCTGAGCTGCTATTGAAATACTACATTCACCAAGCACAGGATTTCAGAAGCTGCATGATAAGCATCTAAGCAGTCTGAGCAACCTGAAGGGTTGCCCCTTTCAGTTCTAGACTCACTAAACATCAAGAACAGGCAGGTTTAAGTAGGTCTGCAAACTGAGTTCCTAGAGTACAAAGTTTGAACACCTCAGAAAAAACAAAGGAGCATGAGGGAGAACACACACACGACATAGTCACTCAGTTTCCTAACTGCAATTTTTTATTTCAAGCTATGCTCCTGACAAAGTAGGAAAAGCTATCTTACAAAACATACAAGAACTATGAAGCACTATATGAATTTACTGTAGATAACTGCTGTGGGCAACATACTAACTTGTTATTTCTACTGATTTGGGGGGAAAGAAATGGAAGCATTCAGAATTTGAGGCACCATTTGATATAAATACCACTTTTGCATCAATGTATCTCAGGAAGAACCTAAAACTGGTAACTTCCTAAGGAGTAATCAATTTCTGACATTCAGGTTTTGACAGACAACCTTGTACACAGCACTGAAAGGACAGGCATGTAATCCTCTAAGACTTTCTGCTCTAAAATATCTTCAAACAATGCACAGAGACGGAATCTGACTCTTCAATAGTTGCTAGCTACAAGAGTCTTTTACAATAAAGTTCTCTCTTAAGCAACCCCCAAAATGTAAAGAAATACCAAATTAGTTTCCCTTCTCACTGATACAATCCTCAAAAGTGATGACTTGTGTATCTCTGCTGTGAGAGCAAAAGTTATTTGACAGGGACATTAAAAATTAATTCAAAACAAATGTCACGTGTATTTCAAGTGGTCCTTTAAAACTGATGGGAAGACAAAAGACTGGAAAGGTATTGTAACAGGACTACAATACCTTCACCATAGCCCTTTTGTTTCAGGGAAACAAACTTTTTTTTTCACCAAGCTCAAGAACATTTCAAGATATTTCAAAATGCAAGCTCAAAAAAATATATATTCTCACTCTGAAACAGTTCCCTAACCCCAAGAGTTTTAACATTTATCAACTTAATTACCTACTAAAATTTCTTCCTTGTATTTTTTATTTCTTCAGCAGGTAAAAGACTTACTCTAGCTCCACTTCTAATCTGTTCCTGTGTCTTAATAGTGTTTGATTCTCAAAGCTTCATGGTATTTTTCCTCACTTTTACTTGTAACATTATCTGTCCTCAGCACACATAATAGCTGCACGCCCTATGTGTCAAATTCATTTTTAGCCATAATGATAGCTGTGATGCAAACCAAAGTAAGTGAGCTCAGTAAACAGAAACCTAATGATCAGCTCAAAAGTTGCATAATGAGTATACCTCTTATATTATAATGTTCACTACATTATATTCATATAACCCTGATTTGGGAGACCACCTTGACAAAGAGTCTTACTCACACATTGCTCTCAACAAAACCAGCATCCTTCCAGAAAGTTACTACAAGGCTTTAGCCATTCTGATTATGCAGCCAAAACACCCTATTTGCAACTCTTGTAGGCTACAGCAGCAGAGCCGTAAGCTGCATGCAGGGTATGGCATTTCCATAGCCTCACAGGACCAAAGGCTTCCCCACCTCCAAGTGTTGGAATCTTGTTAGGAGTAAGGGTTAGCTAATGCCACGCTTAGCATGGGTCTTTAAAGCAGTGTTTATTTCTCTCTGTAACAAGCTGGGCATAGCCAAGCACTTTTGCAAAGCTGCGTGCATGGAGCTAGCCAGACAATGCAATAAGCCTTGGGCAAAGTGAGTTCACAGCTCAAAAGTTCAGCCAAACTATTCTGAAGAAGCCCACTAAACATGCTGGAGAAAAGCCCACTCTGGCATGTTATTCAGCTAAAAGAACAAGGAAAGGTCCTTATCCTGTGACTCTCTTACAGCTGGACATCCAGGAATATCCCAAACCCTTCATCCCTCCCCCGTTCCACCTTTATTCTATACACACAATCCTTAACCACAGCGCAGAGACCCCAGGAGTTTCATTAACCATAACTAAAAAAAAAAAAAAAAAAAAAAAAAGTGCCTAGAGTTTGTGCACATCCTTCTGAACTTATAGTATGGGCTTCATTTTAATATCGCTACTACACTAGGCACAACACAGGGCAGCTAATTTCCCCTTTCAGTCGTAGCACAGTAGCTTCCTCAGTGAAGCCCTATCTGGCCAGCCTCATCCTCCATGAAAATCCATGAAAAGTAATATAAACAGAAGAAACTTTTTCATATTAGGAAATACACTGACCATGCACATTTCACTGGGAGACTTAAAAAGGGAACAGTAAGAAAACTTTAAACGTGCCATGTACAAGATGTTCAGCTTGGACACTTGGACATTTCAGCTGCACTCCTCTTAACACCTACGTAGTAATCAGATCTGTCCTCATTAAGTAGCACAAGGCAATTACATTCAGGAAGACAAATTCTATGTGCATTAAAACATTAATTACACAAGTCAAGAAATTCCAGTAATGCTCCCTTGGAAACTTTAACAAAATCAGTGCAAATTAGCTTCCAAGCCACTATGAATACCTTAAAAAAAAAAAAATCACCTCCACAGAAAAGCCTATCTAAAATTGCACACATACTACATTATTTAAAAAGTATGATTTCCATAGTTTAATTTGCTTATTATTGACTTCTTATTTGATTTCTGCTTCTTACTTAACCTAGAAAAACAAAAGCAAATGGCTGCAGTTTGACTTGTTTACAACCACAATGTTCTACTTTTTGGTTTTGAGAAGTCCTGCAGATACTGTGCTTTCTATTGGAACGCCAACATTCTTCTGTGGGGTGTTAACTACAAAGTGATTCTTTTTTATTTTTTTTAAATAACAGTCTGAAGTCCTCTCCTTAAGGAAACTGACTGAACAATTCAGATCAAGAATTCAATACTGAACTTCCTGTATTTGTACAGCTCGAACATAATTTGCCATCAACTCAGGCTGAACTGTATGTAACTGAGTTGATCTAATACCTCAATGGTGCCAAAACTGCTAAGATTCTCACTCTTCCCTGCCTCCATTCACTAGCAAAGTCCCATTCCCTTTGTTATGCCATGATACACTCTGGATCTTTCAGTGAATATTTCCGTATGGCATATACTATTGTGCATAATTTTTCCATCAAATATACATCCAAAAGACCAGCATTTTCTCGGTATATAACTGAACACATTGTCTGTATGCCTTCATATATACAGGAAAAAAGAATGGCACACTTTATTTTCTGCAACCAGAAATATACCATCATTTAAATTGAATGTAGTTATTATATTTAGTTATTGGCTAAGCAGATAAGACCAAGAGAGACTTTTTAATTTGAGAAGTTGAAAAACAAAGACTATAGGAAACATTCTAAAGCTTCAAGGCTCCCAAGAAGTGAGCACAGCAAAAGCAGTCAAGGCTTGGGGAAGTGAAAAAAAGGCAAAAGATTTCCATACTCACAAACAAGTCCATCTTTCAGAGTGCCTGACTAAACCACAACTCTGGTAACTATGACAATTCTGTCCTTCAAAAAGGAAGATGCAAGAACTGAACTTTTGAATCAGAACTAGACATAACTTCCATCATAATCTCGTATACATGCACACACTGAGGTCTTAGGGGAAACAAAAAAAAAACAAAACACCACACCACTTTAAACATTCTTCCAATTATTAACAAGAACATAAAATCCCTTTCATCCCACCTTTCTCTCCTGAAATATGTT
Source organism: Coracopsis vasa (assembly GCA_026283785.1). Classification (NCBI taxonomy): domain Eukaryota; kingdom Metazoa; phylum Chordata; class Aves; order Psittaciformes; family Psittacidae; genus Coracopsis; species Coracopsis vasa. The sequence goes on from JANHGB010071088.1 coordinate 11,195, forward strand.
ACCTGAAATTCATAAAACAAGATGGCTCTTATCACATATGGGGGTAAGGAAGGCATATGCCTATTCTCACAATTAGTACATTTGTTTTTCAGAAGGAAGAACGAAATGACTGTGGATAAAGTAATATATTCTCAGAGACAGACTTTTCTGGTAAAAATTTTACTCTGTCAAACACAGTGAACTGAGGAAAAGAATTATTGAGGCAAATCTCCCCCAGCATTATATTGTTTTATAAAATTAGTCTTTGCAAGGAGGCAGTATTTAACCTTCTAACACAAGGATCAAATCATTGCCCTTTCCTCCTAGAAAAAGGCCAGCCACAAACGAGAAAACAAACATCCCTCTCCCAAGGCCAGACACAGATGAAAACCACCAACATCCCTATACCCATGGTTAGTTCAAGTCCCAAATATTTCATAATTAAATCTATATTTATATGTAAACATACATATTCAAAAAAATATTGTACAAAGTCTGATCAAAGGGTAACTTATAGACTATTATCATGGCCAAGTTGAGAAAATTACGTTCATAAAACTTTAAAACAAGAAGTTAACTTCACTCAAAGCTTATAAATCCTATTTGTTAAACAGGTTAATAACATACTTTATCAGCTAAAATACAGCAGCTGCTCTTAGTACACTCAAGTCATAGCATTACTACCCCCTCCCTCAATCTCAGCCTTAGTACAGAGGCAAGAAAATGTTATTGTAAAATGAACACTGCAAAAAACAGGACAAATAATTTATTAACTTCTTAATTATAGTTTGGTTTTTTTTGCTTTTTACCCGATACACAAAAGTTGTAAGTCCTACTTAAATATGACTGTATACCCTCTATCTCCAACTACTTCCTCAGTATTTAAACAAACACACCAACATGAAACATACTATTAAATCCTAGCCCACCCACATAATAGACTATTTTTTGGTGTAGAACATACAATACATTAAAGCAACATCCTGAAGCCAGGCATATCAGTAGCACAAGTGAAAGTAAACAAGTTATTTTTTGTTAAATTAAAAGTTAAAAAAAAGCAATACAGGCCAATCTCCAACTCTTTAATTTAATTTCTGCTTTATATAAGTTGTTTGTTTACCTGCTAATGGCTTGTTCCTCATCTGTTATTCCAGTCTCCCTGAATGCCCTGTTTGATTCCTCCAAACTCAAGGCAATTGCCCTCTGAAGATCATCTTTATCATCTCCAGTGAGATCAATCACATCTGAAAAGCAAAACTATCTTTCTCAAAATTAAAAGTGAAACAGAATGAAAGGCAAGTCTTACTGTAGAGGAGAGAGAGCCCAAGTGGATTGCTGAGCGCCATTCCAGTCCATCCCTCCTTTGCCCTGAACTTTTCCAACTCCTAACCCTGCTAATGTCTCCCTTCCACCTCCAAGTCAGATAAAAGCCTCAGCAGCTTGCTCTTGTTAAGATATGACAGGCAATATTTTCCCATCCTCCTAATATTCTTAAGTTTCGCAAAGCTAGGGGACAAATTTAGGAATCCATGGTTTCTGAAAGCTCTCTTAAAGCAATACACTTAAACGTATTACTTTAGCTACCATAATCCGTTGCTTCCAGGAAACAGATGATGAAAATAACCTTCTCCTAAAAAGAATACCTTAACTGAGCATAGTTGGTTTACGCTCCTAACGGATGAACATGTGCAGTGTTTTCCCAATATAGCTCCAAATTATACATGTATTTCTGTGCACTGGTGAACCAAATCCTTTCACACAGTTTCATAACATGTGGGAGAGTTTCTTACTTAACCCAATTATTTTCTATCCTGTCTCTGCATTCCCTTTCTGAACGCATTTACACCAAATTTCTGTCTACTGGAAGTACACCATCTCAACAGAATTGAGAAAACAAATACTGAAGTTAAAATGAGAATCCATACCTGGACATATGGGGAATGCTGAATGGGCTACTGACTGTGTAAAGGAAGATGAAACAGCCCTACTTCTGCCTTCCTCTCTAATCCCATTATTTAAAGAGTGAGATGCCAACATCCCCAGAAAATCTCCTTGTTTCCTGACAGCACTGCCCCTCCCAAGGAGGGATTTCTCTACCCACATCACACAGCAACACAAATCATCCCCCTGTTCAGCACAGCCATGCTGTCAGAGCAGCCAGGGCCAACAGGAATGTCCCTCAACTGCACAAGATTTTCAGAAAAGCCAAGGTCATTGGTTATCATGATTTCAAGGGCAAAAGTCTCATTTTGCAAATTCATCCAGACAGAAAAAGAGGAGAAAGTACAAAAGAGACTTTTATGTGCAGTATTAGACAGACACACATGGAGTGCTGGCTGATTTCAGTCTCCCTCCTCCAAGGCCAAAGCTTACCCCAATAGCTGTGAAAGGGACTAATGTCCAGACAGCAGTACGGACATTAGAAGCTAAAAGACTGGAGAAAGAGATATAGATTTGAAACTGATGATTGCTCACAAAAACCAGATGATCAGCATGTCTGCATTTCTCCTTCCGCAAGCCAGCTCAATTACTCATACCCAAATAGCTTCTTCATCTAGCTTCTGACTTTTCTCCTGGATGGGCTGACTTGCTGTCAAGACAGCTTTCCCTATTTCTGTGAGCCTACTTGTCTGTGACATTTCTCATTGGATTGAAATAAAACACTGAACTTAAGATACAAAAATCACTGCTATAACTACGTATGAATAGAAAATGGGATGACGTGTCCTCACAGAAAGCCGAAACTGAATAGAAGTTGTAAAAGAAACATTTCTCTTAACACCAACATCTTCAAGAGCTAGCTTTAAACTTTGCCCTGCTTTCCCCAGTGAAGATGACTGAATTTCTGTTTTATTTAGTGAGCCTTTTAAGGAAGCATTCTTACCTGCAAAGTAAACTGGGCAATCTGTTATCTGGAAGTATGGGAAAGTGCTATGGCCACAAAAGCAACACTTCACAGTTTTTTTTCTTATGCTTTTTATAGTCAGCTCAGATCTTTCAATGTATCAGGATAGTTCAACTCAAATGCCTGAAATTCTCCTTCAGAATTTCCTTCTCCTCCTAAAGAATTACAATCACCAGCAGAAGTCTCACCCAGCAAAATTTTGATATATGAGATGAGAACAAGGTAATTCGGGCTAAATACTAACTCAACCAGGGTCACATGCAAGCATGGCTCTGTTCTACAGGGGAAAGGCTAGAAAGGTCATCAGCGATGAGAGAATAGCATGACCACACACTACCTATTACACTCTAAAATGTAGTGCTCATGTTGTATTTTCTACCCATTTGCATGTATTCACACACAAACACCTCATCTCACTGGAGACAAGCTGTTTTTCTGAAAGTAGTAATAGCGGTTACAACTGAAGATGGAATAAACCTTAATCCAGCAGTCACACATGCTGATGGAGAAGTACAGGATTACTCTGATCACTTACAGAGGGAAATATCCCTTCCTTTCTCAGCCTCTAGTCAGGTCAGAGTGGTGAAATTCTTTTACAACAATAAATAAGAAATTCAGACTAAAAAGTAAACTCCTTTATATGGGGAGTGCTTTCCAGAAAAGAGCTCATAGCTCAGCTGGAAATTCTGTGGTTAACAAAAGTTCCCACCGCTATACAAAAATCTGTCAAGGTCAACTGCAACTCACATTTCCATTAAATTGTTCCACTTCTTTGCACCTCCCTAGTTCCTTAATCTTTCTTAATCTATACCACCACCCTATGTGTTCAGAAGTTTACTACCATTCATATTACCAGTGATTACATCACTTTAATATCAAAATCCAAAACCCTTGACTTCTGCTTGCTTTCAGGAAGTGGATCGACACAACAGTTTCCCCTGGCATGCAAAAGTTTTGGAGCAGACAATACAGGATTCTCTTTAGAAATGCTGTTTCCACATATACATTGCTCCAAATCTGCATGAAGAGAGACAATACAGTGAAAACCTGCTCACAGATACTACCACTGGATGCGAGTGTTGCAACTAATTCATGTCACAGAGGGCTTAACTAGCACAAGTTATATCAGTAAAATACAATCCTAAATATCAGCTGATTCATGGTAACCTACTCCATGCAAGCTTTCAGTTTGCGGCAAATGTTAAATAAAAAATGTTTTGGAGATTTAAGTTCATGTATTTTAGCTCATGGTTGCTGTACTTGGAGTAGGTTCAAGGCCTTCTTCAGCATCTCAGCTGACACAGTAACTCACTAAGCTGCAACAGCTCATGTATGACTTGAATCCTAAACCATTGGATTATAGAGAAGAGATCTCAATAGGAGTCATAACAGAAAGGGAACAGCTGGAGACTAAACTCTTAAAAAAAAATACATATATCACGTTGTCTGCACAGTTTGCATTCCTGTCAGTTGGTTATAGATTATACAAATGTACATACACTACGTCAAATTCATGCAGTGGTATTTTTTTGTTTGTTTAAAAATATCTTCATGTTTTGTAAATTCTTACATGTTCGGGTTTTGGGGTTTTCTTTAGGTTTTGTTTTTTTGGGGTTTTTTTGTGAAACTGTCAAATTTTGAAGCAGCTATTCTACAAGTATGATCACTTCGTCTTTTCTCACAATCTTAATAAAGATTAACCTAGTTTTAAAATAGTTATTTCTCACACAGCCTTAGTTAAGAATGTTTACATTTCCTAAGCCATGACTATTAAACAAACACAAAAAGTTTGCTTCTGAAAAAATAAATCTCTATGAATGAAGAAACTGCTCATCAAAAGTCTGCCTTAGTGCATTCATGACCTTTATTCAACTAAATTTAACATGCAGAATTAATCAACTGCTTTACTAAGAAATGTATTTTTGGTTTACAATGTTGTTATTGTATAAGGATGTGTGGTTCTGGTACATCAGATCCAGAGAATTTAACATCACTTGTAATTCTATAAAGCAATTCTAAGTTGTAAATTGAGATTTGTGACAAATACACCAGTGTATATGTAGTAAATTCACACACTATTATCTATCCCCATATACCTTTTCTAAAAAACAAAGTTCTTGTCAATCTGTTTGCTTAGGAAGTTTCTATCATCACTTAAATAAATGGTTCTTACTTGGCAATTGCCTAGGTCATTAAAATAATTACTGTGTTATTTACTGGTTACTTATATCAGGAGGAGGCAGAGAGTAGGAACTTCAAACTTGAGTAGGCTGGGAAACTGCATGAGAGACAGATCTGAAGTAGCAATTGAACGCAGGGACAGGCAATAACAATCACAGTGATGCAACTACTGGCACAGGGAGAGGAAAATGAAGGGGCAGGCCTGATGGGTTCAAAGGACAGGTGCTAAGTATGGAAATACAGCAGCAAGACTCCAATTTAAACACAGCAACAATATAAAAAGAAAAGAAAATGAAGTTGAGACTACATCAGTTTTGTTTATTACAAGCAGAGCTAAGCAAGATCCTAAATTCTACCGTCCATTCTGTCATGTTAAATGTCATGAGTATCTTGGGCTCCTACATAAAGATTTAAAGGAATTTAATTGGCTATATATGCCAATTTTGGTTAAAACTGGATGGGGAAAGGGTACGCAGCATCCCAGCAGCTACTCAGCCAACTCAAACTGCTCTGTCGATGAAAGAGCTAGCAAAAGTTAGCCACCATTATCTTACAGGAACTTTCTCATCTCAGCTGCATTTACACTATCCTAGGATGATAACACCTTAAACTGATGATTCACACTGAGAGCAATAGGAAGGATAGGCAGGATGGAACAAAGGAACAACTGAATCTGTAAGATGTAAGGAGGACCTCAAGGTACAAGACTCCTGACATTTTGAAGCAGGGACCCTGCCATACCAAGCTAGAGACACTCTCAGAAACGTGGATAGGGACGACACATTATCCCTGAAATAGAAGGAAATGTCAGAGAGCGATATTTGAGTTGGGTAAGGTGACAGAAAAAACTAGCATCAAATTCTACTCACAGAAACAGTAAAACGCACAGCTATAAAACGAGGACTGACTAGGACTTGTGCCAAGAAGGATCTAGGAGCTACAGCTGATTCATGTTCAACCTGCAACTCACATCATCACAGCACTTGAAAAATACAACGTGTTACACTTAGGTATGTTGTCAGAGTACTACAATGGACATTTACAGCAATTCACCCATTTCTCTTGAGAACTTAACTGAAGTCTTGTTTATTGTTTTGAGTGTCACAATTCATAAAAAAGGCAGAACTATTAAGAAAATCTAGAAGAGCGAAAAAGAAAATTACAATAGGTATGGGAATAACATCCAAAGCCTTGGAAAGAATTTGAGCTCTCTAGTTTAGCTATGAGAAAAGTCTGAGGGGATATTATGATACACCACATTTGAGCATAGAACACTTCATCTGACACAAAATGAATGAAGTGTATTACAATCTCCACATGAGATAGCACAAGGAATAAAAAGACTTCACCTGAAGTGAGAGGGATTAAGGCAAGACATTAAGATTCTACAATAAGGTCAGTAAAGTACCAAAACAAATCATAAACTTTTCAGAACATATAGAACAGAATGTTTTTTAAGAAATGTTATATAAACAACCCTTTGGGAGGTTTTAGGTGCAGTTACGTCTGCCTCCTTGGAAAGGGCTGACTTTTGAAACCTATGTAAAGACTCAGGCTCTAGGAAGAGGAAGAGATAAAAAGCCAGGTCCCAGAAGTGATGAAATCTACAACCCTCAAGTTGGTGTGCATGGCATTTTATAGTGACATTGTACTATGTCTTTATAAAAGGACTTGAAATCTTTTGTTTCAGCTGTGGAATGTACAATTGTGAAGACTAATAATTCAGGTTTTGTGGAAAAGAACTTCGAGTTTTCAAAAGAAGGGAGGGAGAGAATTTGTCTTGACAGCTCTTTCATAAGAAGACAATACAACTTCTAAAATATATGTTTTCATTTTGCTGCTTCCTTTACCCATGGGTTCTGGAAGTTTCTCAGTTAATAAGAAGGAAATGGATAGATGCTTAAAAATGCAACAGTTTAAATTTCTATTATTTGTTGCTGAGCTCTTGACTGTCATTTCAAAGTTAGGGAATAACATTACAATTGTTAGAATCTTCAAAAATATAACTTTATTTTCAATATAACTGAAAGCCA
>JANHGB010071090.1:0-30093 GCA_026283785.1 Coracopsis vasa
AGGAGTCTTGATGCCTAGTTCTATGGTGCTTTTGTTAATCCTAAATGCCTTTGACTACTCCAATATCAGCAGATTATCTACCAATTAGTAGCAAGAGCTCCAGTATCCCTGTACACACAAGGCAGTCATCTGTTCAAGGAGTTATCAGATGTCTGAGAGAAAACAAGAGAGTGTTTTCAAGGGCTGCACAGGAAAAACTGCAAAGGGGGGTTGTTGGTTTGCTGATCTCGGATTGATGTACAGCTCAAATGGAGAAGTGAGGTAGGGAATCCACTTGCTTGTGGACGCTGATGCTCTTCTGGACCCTGCATATTTGCTTCTAATCCCCGCTGCATATCCAGAAGCCAAATGTTTTCTGCCATGGTTGTGGCCCAACTGTTTGACTTTTTGCATAGGACTTGTATTCATCTCTCTCGTGAGCCTCCCTGTCTGCCATCAGATAGCCTGAACTATGTTTTGTACTGTGGTTTCTAGGGGGGGTTGTGGAGATGGTAGTTCCCCCACCCCTTCAGGTTCCCCTCTTGAAGAGGGAAAGGACCTTTGGCATCATTCCTCTCCAAGGATAAGTGGTCTGATGCATTCCAAGCACTAGAAAAGGGTGTTGAATCAGTCTTAATTTAATCAGCTTTACAGGTGACATCTAGAGACAACAGGGAGTCTGATTTTAATTGTCTTAATCACTGGATGCTCTTAGAAGGATTTGATATAGTTAATCCTTAATATTCAGCGCACTCATTGTAGAATGAGATGCTAGCACACACTGCAGGCATATGGAGGTCAGATGCCCTCCTGCTCTCTCTCTGGAGCTCCTTGCAGAACAGCAGGGAAAGAAAATCTGCTTCCCACAGATGTTCAGCTTGTGGTGGTTTGACTGTAATGAAACAAATCCTATTCATTTGGGCTGGTATAAGTCTGCAGTAACATCACTTGGCTTGTGGTTATACCTATCGGAGTAAGGGTACAGCTCTGGAGCAGAATCAGCTCCTGCATGTTCTGCCTTGAACCACTGAACTAATCCTGCACAAGCAGATTAATCATTAGAGGCCTGAGCCAATAGTGATTGAACTCAAAGGAAAGATTCCCTTTGGCACAGATGGATTTGGGATGGGAATCCATAGGATTATAGTGGCATCAGACTGTTGCTACATAGTATTGCTTGTTGGTTGGATTTAACCATAGCATGCTAACCCTGAATGTGAGCATCCTCCTTTGCAAGCAGTTAAGTGGGTGAACTGGTCTCAAAAAAAAACCTTAAATATTTAGAATACAGGTATTTTTCTCTGTTTATTTTGGGGTCAGTAGGATATTTACTTGCTTTTTTTAAATAAAGATGCTAGAAAGCAGTATCCCCTTAAAAGAAATTGGTTTTTTATGTGTCTTTAAGGTCTGTAGAAAACTGTGTATCACAAAGCTGTCAAAATGGGCTGTCTGTGACTTTAAGCAGTTCCATCCAGCACCCAGCTGATGGTCTCTCTAGTATAAAATTGTGACTGTTTTGGCAGTGCTGTTTTCCAGCACATGGAATGTGTGTCCTGTGTGCTGCATCTGGGATGTGATGGCCTGAGGATGCGGCAGAGCACTTTACTTGCACGACTTTGTTTATAGAATTCTTTGTGAGAAAGGAAGTATTTGTGCATGGGGGTTTTACATGGTTGCAGAGGGAAGACAATGCTGAACTTTGCCATGAGTATCTCTTAAGAACTGAACCTACACTGAGAATTCGGGAATCAGTGTGATTTAACAAAGTGCCAGTGCTCTAATTTGCAGGCAGTGTTGCACAGGAGTTAACTGCTGCTACCAGAGTATTCCCAAGCTGCTTGATGAATCCCTACCAAGCACCAGCTGTAAGTCATTCTCACTTTCTGTAATTATAAGCCTGCTGTGCACCTGTGAAACCTCCCTGTTCTGATACTCTGAATGCTTCACCATCACCTTGGAGGCCTGGGGCTGTGTGATAGGTCAGTATTTGTGTTTTACACACAAGACAACATAAACAGGTCTTGCCCCATGGCATCCTGTGCCTCAGAGGTGAAAGTGGAACAGTTATCCTGGCCAGCAGGTTTTTCTGGCCTTTTGCCCTCCCAATCCTGGCACCCTGAGCAGCAGCTTCCCTCTCTGACCCTGCTTCCTGTAGTCCTTCTCATTGACTAAAGTGCTGTGTCTGTAAACATTTGCATTTGGAATCTGGCTGAGGGTATGTGGCCATTGAACATATAGGGCAAGTGTCTGAATCCTGAACTTGCTGTGTGCTTGTGTTTCACACTTCAATCTGTACAGTTGCTTAGGATTCATATCCCTGAAGATGACAGGAGCTTTATGTATTGCTGTGTAATTTATTTATCACAGAGTCACAGAATGGCTTGGGTTGGGAAGATCATTTGATTGTAACTTCTGCCGTGGGCAGAGACACCTTCCACTAGACCAGTTTGCCCCAAGCTGTGTCCAGCCTGGCCTTGAACACTTCCAGGGATGGGGCAGCCACAGCTTCTCTGGGCACCCTGTGCAAGGGCCTTACCTGCATAATTATATATATTAAGTATTGTAATTAAAATTATATTGTTATTATCTGTCCTGGCCAGGTGTGTTCAGAGGATAAAAGCATAAAACTGATCATCTGGTGATGTTCTGAAGAAGTGGCGTGCAAGAGAGGGATAGTTCACACATGAGTGTCTCAAACCAGTAAGATATAACTTTGGGTTTGAGATACTTGCTGTGGGTTTCCTGGAATCATACAGGCATGGAATACCAGGATGGAAGGGACCTCAAGGATCCTTTGACCCAACCTTTCTGGGCAAAGCATGACCTAGACTTGATGTCCCAGCACCCTGACAGGCCAAATCTCAATATCCAATGTTGCGGTGTCCACCACTTCCCTGAGGAGGTTATTCCAGTGGCTGATAGTTTTCACTGTGAAAATTTTCCCTCTTGTGTCCAGTCAGAATGTCCCAGGAGTAACTTGTGACCATCAGCACTTGTCTTTCTACATTCATATCATGGCTCTGATATTTTTTAGGGTCAGATCTGGATCGTTTTCATGGTTTTCCTCAAATAAAAAAAAGGATTAGACATCTGCTGCAGATAGATGATTTGGATTTTCTGCAGAGAGTGCCCGTTCCTGTGCAGCTCATTGCCTTTTGAATGGGATACTTAGCTGTTTAAACCAGATATTTGGAATAAAGCAGATGACTCAGTGTTAATCTGCTCTCAAATATCCTTTTGATTAGATTAGGCAAAACAGAAACAGCCCAACAAACTCTGCGTTCTGCATCGTGTGTATCTGTGTACAATCAGTCTATTGTGACCTTCAGAGGAGATGTATGGCCTGTGTGATCTGGACATGGATGTATGGCTGCAGAAATAGATGGATGATGAAGTAATGAATCAAAGCTGTGTTTTCAGCACAGTGCAGCCTCAGAGTTGTGTGCGTGTTTGTTTGGCAATTAAGAGATGTTGGTCTTTACCTCTTCTGTGGTTCCCCTGGGATCGTGGGACTGCTGAAGGTGGTCACTGGAGTGTCCCCTCTTTCATGGAAGTTGGATGGATGATTCAAAGGGATGGTGTAGTTGTATTGGCTGTCATGGTTCTACTGAGAAGGGAAAACCTTCCATACAAGACAAAGCATGCTGCTTGCCTTTCCGCTGATACCACCTCAGTGGTTCAATTGACAGTGCCTTAACTTTCTGCTGTCTTCCAGGATAGCTGCTTACACTGAAAGCATGCCTCATAGCATGCTAGTAAGGAGCTAACCAAGCTTCCTCCTTCGTTATTAAATGTTAGGTGTTAATTGTTTGCACTTTTCCCCTTCAAGACTAGGTACAGACAGGGCATAAGAGAATACTGTTCATGGTTACAGTCTGTGAACTCTTGCAACAAGCAGTCACTGGAAAGACTCAGAGAAAAAGCTTGTGCTTGTGCCTAGGAAATGTTCCTGAGATTCAGCAGGAACATGAGAAGCTCTTACGAGTCAAGAGAGCTAGAGTAGGGAAGATCTTACTGATGTGGTCTAGCCCTTCACATGGGGAAGACCTCCCAGATGCCAGCACAACACTCACTGCCTGAGCTTGCAGCTTCCATCTATGCAAATTCACCCCTGGCTTGCATTCCGGGGTGCTTTAAGCTTGAGCTGGGGCACGTGGCCCTCAAAAGTGCTGCTGGTCCTGAGCTGATAGTGCAGCAGGAGCATGGGTGTGAGCAGCATGGCTCATCAGCTGTCATTACAGGCAAAATGCTGTGCTGTGGTAGAGCTAATCTGGTTTGAATGGGATAACCAGATCATCCAAGCACTGTAAGGGCATAAGAGAGGGTTATAATGCTTGTTATGTGGCTGGAGTAAGAAAGATGCCGAAAGGCAGTCGTGCCAAAGTTAGAGGTGAACCAGGCTCTCTCCTGGTCATTTAACCTTCCTTTCCCTTGGATTGTTAGAGCTACAGCCACTCTGCTCATGCATGGCTGCTCACGTTATGCTCTATGGGTAAATATCCTGAGTTATGCACACACAGCAACTCCTGCATCACATTCCTGTGCAGGCAGCTGCTGTTGGAGCTGCTGATCCCCTGGTCTGGCTCCAGTCTGACCATAGAGTAATAATTACTCTCTTGATGGACAAGCCAGGCTATTTTTTGGTACCTTCTCTTCTCCGTTTTATTGGTAGTGAGCTAATTCCATGATTTCTGAGTGAATAAGTCAATACCTTTCTGTGTGCGTCTGCTTGAGCACTGTGTTCCTGGTTGCTCATCTCTTTCAGTTAGTACTGTTAGGTTAGGAATGGCACCAGATCCATCCCAGTGGATTTTCTGTGGGAATGATGCCTGAACAAAAATCCTACCCTTAAAAAGGCTGTGAAACTTCAAATCCCTGCTGCTTGATTGCTTTTCTGGTGGAAAGAAAACACTGTCTATGCTTTGCTTGGCTGCTTATTACAATGCTTAGTGAAGATAAATTTGTCCGGTTCAGAAGGTGTCCTGAGCCTGCTCTTCTCTCTGTGCCAGTGCCAGTGCTCTGCCTGGGAAATGGTTTATAAATGTCTCATTAAAGACCTGTGTGTGCCTCCTTTTCTTTCTTTTTGTCATGGGATCAGCTCACTGAGAGCAGCTGTCTTCACTTCCGTAACAGCAGCCCCCAAACCACGCTTGTGCGTTACAGATTCCCACAGCCTGAGAAACCACGGACAACTGTGCACATATGTGTGTGCTGGGGTTTGCAGACATGGCGGGCTTAGGCTGAGCTCGTTCCCAAGCTTTTCCATGCTGCTTTGAAAAGGAAAGACTCCAAGAAGTTAGCTTTGTGCTAGGTTTATAAAGCAGCTGAACATATGGTGTGTCTATAGCTACGCCACCGAAGACGCGGAGCCGCGGGTGAGTGTGCTGGGGATTTCGTGGTTACACAGTGCAGCGTTCAGGCTGCACTCAGGAAAGAAGCTCACTGCAGGCAGGAGCCATCCCTGTAAGTGCACCTCCACCAGTTGGTGTTCTTGCTCTCTGGGATCTCTCATGGATGTCCATTGTACTGGGCTACCCCAGGCTGCTTTCTGATGTTTCTTTCTGTCCTTAAGTCTTCTAGTAGTTGTGGTCTGGGCACACCAGTTTGGATATGGGGTTGAGGGGACAGGACTTCTTGGATCTTTGCAGCTAAGGGCTTGTTTAAATGGAAAATTATATCCTCTAATTCAAATAAGCTGTAGTGGAAAAAGTGGATAATGCTTCCCAGTAGCATTTTCTCTAGTTGAAGTGACTTCATTTACAGAAGGATTTAGCCTGTGTTATTCCATAATGCACTAGGGCTTACTTTAGCATAGTCCTAGATTTTCAAATGTATCTGACTTATTTCTAGAGGCAGGAGTGCCACAAGCTGGGGAGGCAGACATGGGTGCTCTGTCCTTTGTCAAACCTGAAACACCCTTAAAATTGTGGGATTTTGTTTCCATTATTTTCTGGGCAAACCTGGTGCTGCTCCAGAGGTGTGATAGATGGGGCAGATCCCAGGCTGTTGAATAGCGAATTGAAACATGAATGTTGAAAGAATATATACTTAGTTTTTAAAACAATAATTATGTAAACCTGAAGACTGTAATCTTGAGATGAATAGACCCATCCATATGCTGCAAGTTAATTATCCCGCACTGAAAGGAACCTTGTGCATTTTCTGCTAGTCACTTGCCTCCCGAGTGCCCTGTGCTGCCAAAACCTGTCTGCTTTGCATATTTTGAATACCATTGTTTATTTGAAAAGCCCCAAATCCTCACCCATAGCAAATATATACCTTTGCTGTTTGTTCCTTTTACGAATGATACTGGATTTGATCTAGTGTAGCTCCTAAACCCCAGGGTCCTCCGTCCCTCCTGTCTCCAGCGGGCACCAAGAAAGCATGTCTCGCCTGTGGCAGAGCAGATTTCGTACCAGCCAGCCTCTTGAATGAGACCTTTATAAGAAGGCTTTTGTTCCCTATGTCTGTTTGAGGTTCAGTGCCCTTCCCAGCTGCCCCTGTGAAGACAAATATCTGCCTCAATGGGTATCTCCTTGCATTCAGTGCTGCAACTTTGCAGCAGCTCTCATTTGATTTTGCTTGCTCATTCATAAGTTTCATTTGCTTTCTTATTTTCCTCTTCTCCTTCCTCCTCCTCACAGGTTTCTTTCTAGGCCTGTCTCTTCTCTTCGAAGGAGCCAGAGCCAGTGATGCTGAAGTTGCATCAGATCTTAATATCCACGCCTTGGGGGTTATTCCAGGGAACAGTAGGCAACAGATTTCCAGGGTGCCAGATGCAGAGCTTGTCTCCATGCCAGATTACAGCCCCAACTTTTCAGCTTTGAACTTGCAGAGCTCTCAGTTGTTGTTTCCAAGTCAGCCATAAATCTCTCGGGCTGCTTCCTCCCACAGGCATTTAGCTATTGCTTGCAAAGTGTTGCTTTCTCTCAGAGTCACCTCTTCCCTCTCTCTGCCTTGTCCTGCAGCTTGAAAGGGCTGTGATAAATCTTGCAGAAAACAGCTGCTTCATTGCTGTGCTGGGTAATTTGAATTTGGGTATGGCAGAGTGGGCTGGCTTTCACTGGATTGCCAACGGTGTCGTGTTTATGTAATGCCAGCTGCTTAACAAGCTCCAGTCCCTGTGTGGGAACCTGGAAATGACATGTGGTGAGGCCTCACCATCACCAAGTGCTGGGCAGGCAGCAGGCAGGCAGCCAGCCAGCCCTTCTCCCGTGGGAGACCCTGTCAGCCTGTGTGGCTGCTGCTGGTGCTCTCTCCCTGCCTGTGGGGTGGCAGCTCCTGGTGGTGTGCAGTGGGTTGTTCTGCCTGTCTCTTGCCTGGTAGACTGTAATTGATAGGGACTGAGACTTGAGTCTTTGGCAGCAGATACTCTGGACTGGCCTTCTTTATTCCCTTCTCTGTAGGGGAACCTCTGATCAGCTCTGCTCTCTATCAGTTAATGTATCTCGATGTTGTGCTTGGGGATGAAATACTATTGCAGACCCAGAGAGGCTTGCAGTAATTGCAGTGTAAAAGAACAAACAGAACTAGGAGCTTATAGGTACTTGGTTGTAAAGACAACATGCTGCTGTTCTGCACCTCCAGGTTGTAGTGGAGGGTGGTGGTCTGTTGCCAGCACAAATGCTTGGTGTTCTGAGTACAGGCTGCAGGTTGAATGGGGCAGTGTCTGATGTCCCAGCTGAGACCACATCCTCACATCATCACCCAAGCTCTGACTTACAGGGCAGTGAGCCAGGCTTCCCTAGTGCCTCTTAGGCTTTACTTAATCCTGTGGCATTAAAACCATACATTATTCCTTTTAGTAGGCACCCCTGTGGCCAGCAGTGTGGTTTCCCAGTGATAAAATCTGTGTGTGCTTCAAATGGGCATTAGGATCCCCTGGTCACGGGGCTGCTCTGAAGCCCTGCCCAGGCTGGGAGGGAGCAGAGCTGGTACCAGTTTTGTGACTAGTTAGTTTAGTTGCAGGGCTGCACATTGATATGCTCACAAGCTGCAAGGCATGCTGCCCTCTCGCAGGTTAGTGATATCTATAGCACCACTATAGATCTAGCTATAGTATGGGCCAGCGAGATGAGGATGTTGTGTCTTCAGGTCTTGTGACACTGACACTTCTGCCATGCTTGGTACAGCTTTTCTTGCTGGCTAGAGGATAAGAAACTTGTTGATTGCTATGGAGAGGGAAAGCAGCCTGGAAGTGGCGAGGTAGTTCTGTGCTGCATGTTGGGCTGTCTTGTCATGTGGTGGGATTTGAGGGTAAAAACTTCTGAGGATTAAATGGGGACGGACAAGACCTCTCCTAGGGGTACAGTAAAGCTCTTCTGTAAGTATATGTTCTCTCATTTCTCCCTCCTTTCTGGCATAAGATGCTACTCTGGTGTGTCTCTTTTTCTTTCTTTTTTCCTTTCAACCTAATGTGCTTCCATTTTATCAATTAACTGCCTGTCTCCTGATTCCCATGGCAACACAACAGGCTGCATTTGTGATTCCTTTGGCAGTTGGGGTGCCTGGCATGTGTCTTGGGAGCAGCGAGATTACAAAAGGGTTCTGCAGGGAGTAGGAAATACATGGGCAACACTCACTAGCTTCTCATGCTAAACTATTTTTCTCTTCCTCTCTCTCCTCCCCTTTAGAAACAAGTTTCCTTTGCCCTTTGTTTCAATTGCCTGGTGATAAGAAATGAGCAACTGAAGTGCTATGGGAGGTCAGAAGATGTGGAGGGGGTGAGTGGATGTGGATGGCACTTAGACATAGCACAAGGCAGAGCATCTCATCAGGGATCCTGCAAAGGTTATTCCTGCTGATGCTGCAGAGCGAGTGCTCTGTTCCTCCCGCTTCAGCTTTCAGAGTTTACTTGAAGGAGGACTTTTGCTCCTGTACTGTGCAAAGCTCTCTTCACCCCTTCCTACAGCAGACACTTCCAAGAGCTGGAAGAGTCTGTTCCGTTTGTGGGGGGAGTCCTGCTTCCAGGGATTTTGGACACATGGCTTTCATTGGCACAGTAATGAGAGCCATGTGAACAGGCTGAAGCTTCAGTTAAAACCTTTAATCTCTCCAGCTCTTGTCTGATAGGGATTTTGTTTGGCTCCTGAAGTATTGGTGCCCTGTCACTGTGGGGTACCCTGTCACTGTGAACCCCCAAAACTGATGGGACAAGTTTGTAAGAGGGGTCCTAAGCACCAGGGCTGCTGTGACTGTAATGAATGTGTCTTGTGGGAGGTTTATGAAGGGAAGTTAGAGTTGGATAAGATGTGCATGTATGACTGATTTAGAAGTTGTTGTTCAGCCCTGAAAGCTGTGACCTACAGGAAGACCATTTAAACTGAAAAGAATGAGCTGGCCCATGGACACAATAGGGTTATAAAGTTGGAAAGCCTAAGTGGAAGAGATCCTGCTTACTGCTTGTTGTGTCTTGGAGCCTGGTCTGTGCAAGAGGGAGGGAGGAGCTGCACAGTCCTCTGACAAGTGAGGTTTGTGTTGGACAGAGCAGCAGAGGGAGATCCTCCTGGACCAAGGGAGGAAAGAGCTTTCCTCTTTGCTGGCTTCCAGATGTGCTGGTGAGTTGGATGCCTAATAGTCACCGTCAGAGACTTCCTGTGGCTTCTTGATCAGCATCACCAGGTAATGGCAGGGTTGGAGGAGAAGACGATCAGTCTGTATTTTGTTGGTTTTGTTTCTCTTGTGAAACTCTCACCTTTGTATCTGAGCTCTGTAGCCTCGCTTTGCTGCCAGAGCGTTTCTTGGAACTTGGTGTTTAACTGGGGGGTCTGACCAGAAACAACAAATCCAAGTGATGCAGGCATTGACAAGCTCTTTGGATGTTTTAACAACAGGGCCATAATGAAGGTGAACCTCTGGCAGTGCCTCACTTAAATCCTATTTCTGAAGAAGTCACCTCATGTTAAAGAATAATAATCCTTCTGACTGAGCTGCTCTGCTCTGGAGCCTGCAATTAGATGGTTTCCCCAAGATGTTATAATTACTGTAGCTGCAGCCCTGCCTGTCAGACTGGCACCTAAAAGCAATGGAGGCTATAAAGTCCCACTAAAATTCTGGCCTTTTGGGGAACACAATGTTACACCAAAAGTCTGATGAACTTTCTTTTCTTCTTTGCTCTGGTCCAAGTCAGTATTTGAAGGTGTTTGCTCTCAGAGTGAAATAGTGAGTCTAGACATGATTTTAAATCCTGCTGTGTTGTTTGTTCAGCCTTGGGCAGCCTTCCTGCCTTTCTCTACTTGAGCTTCACTGCTGAAGGGTTTGCTTATCTAAGCCACATTGGAGAGGTGTTTGTGAGCACTAGTGTAACCTGTATCTTGATCCTTAACTAACAGCTGTAATAAGGACTTGTGCTGAAATCAGGCTCCAGTAGGACTAGAAAACCAGCTTTGATCTTATGTGAATACAGATGCAGAGCCCCCCCAGTTTCTGTGCTTATACTGTGGTAGAGTTGAATTTGGCTGTTGTGCTTGGCACGTTGCACACGTGTGTCACAAGCATGCCAGCAGCATGAGATCTGTGTGTTGCGGCACTTTGCCGAGCATGGAACCAGGATGGAAGTTGTGTTTCTAATTTAATCTCATAATCATAGAAGGAGAGAGGTACATATCACAGATGCTGTTGGTGATAAACCCCTGTGGCCATCTCTGGTTATTAAACTAAAAGTTTCTTTAATGTAACTTGCAGGTTCCTAATCTGCCTTCTTTACTGTCTTGTGCTATTAAGCACTGACATGAAAATGGTGGTCTTCTTTTCTGCTTATGGTTGTTTTAATGGTTCATATGGATGGAACCTTGTTTCCTCCTCATCTCTTCTTATTTCAAGTCTTTTGTAAAGATCAAAACCTCTAAGCATCCGTGTAGGTTTTATTTTTCGCTTATTAAGGTGGAACCAATTGTTGGATGTAATGATACCCCTCTAATGGACCTCATGTTCTCATAATGGCTTTTACAAGATTGGGAGGAACACAGGCTTGAATGTCAGGTATTTGCCAAAAATACAAGTTAATGCAGAACATGTGAGGTTGAGGAAACTTTCAGAGTAGGGCCCAAAGGCCAAGAGAAGGTTTCTCCAAGAAGCCACAAACAAACTGGTGCAACTGTGCCATAGAGGTTTGTCAAGAGTGTTGACTCTGGAGTCTAATGAGAACCAAAGTATCAATATTAATTGCTCTTGGTGCTGATTTAGCAGAAACTGTAAGTTCTTTATGCTAGCACTGAAGCATTCGTGCTCTTTTCTTTCCCCTGACATTAGACCTTTAGCGAAGCTTTGAGGTATCTTGGTTTGAGAGTTTTTATGTTCTTCAGGCTTTCTAGAAGCTGAACCTTATCTTTCAGGCCCATTACTTCTGAAAGAGCTGTCAAAATGGTGCAGTGGTGGCTGAGGCTGAACAGCTTTCACAGTTCATTTCAGACAAGCACTTGAGTCTGGCTTGTCTCTGCAGCTCTGAGGCTTTCTCTGCCGGTCTTCTCCAGTAGCAAGGAAAAATCTCTTTCTGGGTGGGCTTTAGGCTGTTCTGGTTGGTGACACCCAGAAATTTCAGCTTAAAGTTTGACTAAAGAGCCCAGGTCACTTTCATTGAGCACAGGATATATGGGACCAAGTCTTATGCACACACCCCCTGTACCAGCTGTGGGGAGAAGTACAGTTGGGACCTCAGTGCTGCCAAGAGCTGAGAATGAATGAAGGTCCATGGTGTATGACTTGCTGGATCTTTATTTTTCAAGCTTAATTCTGCAGTCTCTTGTGTGGTTTTCTTTGGGGCTTTACTTAACCTCCCCCTTTAGCTTTCAGAGGGTTTTAATGAAGTCCATATGACCTTGTCTTTCGTTCCCTGGGGCCTAGGCTGAAAGCCCAGTTTGTGATAGTTTGACAGTGGCGTCACCATGAGTTGGGTCCCACTATCTTGTTTGCTTGGGTTGTCTTTGCTCCACTTCAGACACCAGTCACGTACTTAAGGGCCTCCTTGTGTATTACAAAGAGTTTGGCCAATCAGGGGTGTGCTGAAGAGCGAGTGGGACAGTGAATTTCCAGCATCAGCTGCAGCTTTCCCTCTCTCAGTTCAGGGAAGCATTTCTGGAGGGCTAGCTTCAACTTAATGGGCTGATGCTGGAGTTAAGTGTTCTGTACTGTGGGTTTTATTGAGTTTGGTGCATGGTGTGTCAGCTCTGGCAGGCTGTGCATGCAGGGGTGTGTAGATGCTTCCTGTTTACAGAGATGCTGTTTATATTGAACATACCCCAGGTGTCTGCTCACTGCTGGGTTCTGCTCCAGCAAAGGGCATAGCAGCAGCTGGGGAAACTGAGTAGATTGCACAGGCAGCTGCGTGGTCCCACAGGAGCTATTAGTGCCCTTGGTGGGACTCTAAATGCTTGGACTGTTTGCCTGTATTCAAACACATGAGGAGTTGTATCACCAGGTACTAAATGATCAGTGCCTCATACTTTTCTTGTTTTTCTTACTTTTATTATTTTTTGGATGAATGGATGACTTTGGCATCTTTCTTCAAAGCAGCATTTCTTGGGCTCCTTTTGATCCTGAAGGACTTAGCACCACTCCTGTCCTTTTGAACTTACTCACACTAGTACTGCTATGCAAAATAGGCTTTGGGGTTGCGGTGAGACTGGGGCATTGTAAAGGGGATGAAGACATGGAGTGGGCTCTTTGTGTGCAGAACCTGTGCAGCAGATGGAGATTTCTATGCAGATTGCTTTCCGGCTGAGGAAGATGTGTAAGTAATGGGGTCACTCAGGTTTTAACCTTCACTCGGTGTTAACCTCCAACCAAAGTTGTTGTCCCAGATGTTTCCTTTCTGTAAATGCCCTTTCCTGGTGTTTTGGCTGCCTTTTAGGATTTTCTTCTCATACCAAAACCTCTTTTCCCTTGATTCACAGGCTCACCTTTACACAAGCAGGGTACCACCTCCACCACCAGCGCCGAGAAGTCGGGTTCAAAGGTTGCCGAGGTGGGCGATGATTTCCTGGGAGACTTTGTGGTGGGCGAACGCGTCTGGGTAAATGGAGTGAAGCCAGGTGTGATCCAGTATCTTGGGGAGACACAGTTTGCTCCGGGCCAGTGGGCAGGGGTTGTTCTGGATGACCCGGTGGGTAAGAATGACGGCTCTGTCGGTGGAGTGCGGTACTTTGAATGCCAGCCGCTGCAGGGGATCTTTACGCGACCGTCCAAGCTGACGCGGCAGCCGGTGGCCGAGGGCTCGGGGAGCGACGGCCCCTCCGTGGACTCCTTGACGGCTCAGAACTTGTCGCTGCACTCGGGGACAGCCACGCCACCTCTCTCCAGTCGTGTCATCCCCCTGCGGGAGAGTGTCCTCAACAGCGCCATGAAGACGGGCAATGAGTCTGGATCTAACCTCTCGGACAGTGGGTCTGTGAAAAAAGGGGAGAAGGACTTACGGCTTGGAGATCGCGTGCTGGTGAGTTGACTGTGGGGTCTCTCTAGAAAGGCAAAGATCAAGGATTTGCCCCCTCCCAAAGTGTACCCGGTCAGGTTCAGGACAAGACAAAAGGAGGACAGCTGGTGGTGAGGTGGGGGACAGAGCATGGCCTTAGAAGGGAGATGCCTGGACCAAGCATGCTTTGAACTTCTGCATTGGATGGGGCTTGGAGCAACCTGGTCTAGTGGAAGGTGTCCCTGGCCATGACAGGGGTTTGGAACTAAATGAGCTTTAAGGTCCTTTCCAACCAAAACCATTCTGTGATTCTATGATCATTGTTACTTGGGATGCTGTGTCTTCTGGACATGTCTCTTTCACATGATGCAAGAGAATTTATCCAGTAGAATAAGTGCTCTGAAATAAGTCCTGAGCAGTAGAATGAGGTCAGAGAGAAGGCAACTCAGATGTGAGAGGGAAATAGAAGAAAAATCATTGATGATTATTTGGATACTCTCCATAATGGTGTGTACTGGGGCTTTGGAGTAATTTGCAGTATCGTGTCTTGTTGCATGTGGTTGTACATACTCTGCTGGTAACTTCCCTTTTGGTGCTTCAGATTTTATATGTTGGATATGACACCAATTCATTTCCTGTACAGAAAGGAACTTGCAATTGTTTTTATATAAATGCAGAACTTTGGGAGAGATTACTGTACTGGTGGATGGGTTCCCCAGATCTGACTGCTGCTGCTGTTTTCATTATCTAGAAGAGAGTACTTGATGACTTTAAGCCAAAATATCACACTTAGTACAAGTGTGGCTTTGTGGAAGTTTACAATCAAGCTTAGAATCATTTGTGGCCTAGCAAAGGAGTAGTGCTTTCAGTGGAGGTGGAGAAGGAAAAGGAAGGTAACAAAGCATGGAAACTCAAAGCATGAGTTTTGTTCTGCAGCTCTGGAAAAGAGTTTAGTTTTGTTTAGTGTGTATGATACATACTGTCATATCAAATATTGGAAGAGCCAAGCATTTGAGCACAGATCTGTTGCGGTATCCCCAGTAATATCCCTGGATCCAGAGGACAGAGGTGACTGACCAACTGTGATGATGGGTTGCAGAGGGTTAGTCTTTGTATATCCTGGGCCATCTGGCTCCCATTTAAATCAGCTGTGTTTCCTTTTTGGGGCACAGGGTTCCAATACCAATACTGGTAGCAGGGAAGTGTAGACAGACTTGCCATCTGTTTAATAACTGGGTTTGGTAGAACTTGGCTTTGCAGCTGATGTAAGTCAGGAATGTGTGCAGGGGGCTGTCAGAGGCAATCTCAGTGTCCTTTGTGGTCTCAGAGTGGTTTTTTTGGCTCTGTTCTTTCTCAACCAGCCAGGTGATGGAGTAGTGTTCTCCAGACTTCAGGTTTAGCCCTTCTCTTCTCCTAGGGCATGGTCTATCTACTTAATACTCTGCTTACCTCAGTGGGGCCCACCCAAACTGAGAGTTCGGCATACTCAGGCAATACAAACTGTTAGTATCTCTCCCCTTAGCTTCTGTTGAGTTGTTTGGGGGGGCTTTAGGGGTAATTTTGGTTGGGATTTTGTTTGTAATGTGGGTGCATCTTTAAAAGCCCACCCTCCCTGCCTGCTGATTTATCCGCCTCGGATGTTATAAGATAAAATTTGTGCTATCATTTGTTAGCGTAATAAATGGCTCCAAGAGCAAATCTGGAATGAGCTCAGCCTCTCACTGTCTCTAGCAGGACTGCTCAGCTTACATTGGGAATTGTTTGCATGCATTAGTAGAGGTCCAGGAAAAGACCAGATAATGAATGACAAAAAGAAGAAATAATTTTGCTGTTAAGTTCAGTAACATGTGCTTTGCTTGGCAGATGGCTTCTTTCAGTAATGGAGATGTCAGCTAACAATGTTTGGTGCTTGAATACATACACAATAATTCTGGATTAACCTGAGTTGCCTCAAATTCCCTGTGTAAATCTTTGCTCTTGTCCTCTATGGGTCGGTACAGGTTTAGTTGTCTTTGTTACTCTGTGTTTTAATGAAAGATTATCTTTTTATTTGAGAATGGCTTTTAGGCAGATGGGATCCAGCAAAGGCTTTTCAAGTGACGGAGGACACGTGTGTTCTGTAACTGCTCAGTGGATGGAGAACAAGGTTGCAGGGGTCCCTTCCAGGTCTGTGAGGCTGCTCTGCATTGTGCTCATTCCCTGCTAGTGGTTTTGTTTAACTTCACTCAAGTCCATTATAGCTTGAAGACATTTTTGCTTTTCAGTGAGTTTGTTCTGAGACCCTTCTTGGCACTAGCAGTTGCAAAAAGTGACTTTTGGCTTTCCATTAGAAGCTTTCCATTAGAAGAATTAAATAATATTTGCTTTTGGCACTTTCTAACTCAGCTTTTCTCCCAGAGATGCAGAGATTTCATTAAAGAGATGACACCCCCACTCTAATATTGTAGAACTCATCTCTTGAAGTCTGGCAAATGAATGTGGAACAGTTAACCTTTGCTTTAGTAAGAATGCAGCTTCCCAAAGTAAGATAATTGCTGGAGTGCTGCAGTTAATGTGACGCTGGCTTGTTGCCTTTCTCCAGGGAAAGAAGAGATGGAAACAGAGTGATGGAGCAGTTGAGCGTTTTCTGCTTGGGAGGAATCTCTGCTGTGTTTTCTTTTTGCCTAAGAAAATGTATTTTACATGCTTTGGGGAGGCTTTCTCAGCAGATGAACACATTCCACTCTAGATGTGATTGCTTTCTTAAGGTGGAAAGGAAGTGGCTTTTCTCTGTATGTCAGTATAAATAAATGATAACAATCTAATATAAGTATTCTGGACTTCAGCCTTCCTTCTCCTAACTGGGATTGTGCTTTTCAGTACTGAAATGTAGTAATAAACAAGACTCTTTAAGAGCCGGGTTATATCCCAGTGGCTGATTGAGTCTTATGCCTCAGATACCCTTCAGATGCATTCCAGTTGTGTGATTTTGCTACAACTTGTAGGTGGCCAAAGGCAGAACAGATGCTGGAAGAGCAGCAGCAGCTCTAGTGAGGAGATTCCAATGGAGTGATGCTGGATGACAGCACTGCTGTGGCAGGCTGGCTGGGCTGGTGAAAACAGACTCTGGGCTCCCTCCTGAATGTGTGATTTGAATCACTTTCTCCTCTCTATGCTGCAAAGTCTCTTTGCCTGTCGTGTGTTGCAGCCTCTGGCTCTTGGCAAGTGAAAATCCTCATGAATAAAGCAGTTGTGTTCTTCAGCGTTGCCTCTGCCCTAACCCTGCTCTGCCAGCCTGAAGCTGCAGAAAGCCTTTAACCACCTGAGTGAAAACTCACTGCCATTAGAAGCTCCCTGGTGAGGAGAATTGCAGCCTGAGCCCTTCTTCTTGGGCAGAGACAACTACTTGTGCTGCTGCTGCCAGCTTGCTGTGAGCTATTTCAGTGCCCGAGTCTGAAGCCTTGCTGCTGTGAAGGCGTATGAATGAGGTGTTATGAAGGAAAGATTCGTGCTCTTTATCAGAGCTTCCTGGGGTCTTAGAGGAGCAGCAGTGCTCCTGTATGGGCTTTACAGATGAACAATCCCAAGACAATTTCCTTATTGCAAACCAGGCAGTAAGAAGAGACAGATCCTATTCTGTAGTTCTAGTAGTAATTTCGGGGAAGGTGTTTTCAGTGTTTCATTGCCTGCTTTCAGCTCACTGTGTCATGACTGGATTGTGTAACAGAACAGCAGAGCTCAAGACCTTGCTTGGGAGCATGAGTATGATGGAGCTCTGTCCCTAAGGAGGTTTGTGACAGGCAGTGGGAAGTTCAGTCTTCCAGTTGTTTGCAGGATTCGGGAGACAAGAAGACATCTAGGTCTTCTAATCCAAGCTCTTTCCTTGCTATCTGAGATAGTTACCCCTCCATGGTGTGAAATACAGTGTGACTGGTGTTGTCACAGACCCAAGTGTTCCCTGTCACTGCAGTGAAACTAAGGGAAAATAAATAGCTCAAAGCAACCACCCTTCCCTGCTGCCACATTAACCCTTGGAGGCTTCTCGTACACTCACACACCCTCCTAACCATTCATTTAGATTGATGCATTGGCCAGTCCTTGTCTTCTGTATGCATTATATGTCATTAAATAGGAGTTGTAAGTGGCCTGTGGTGGAGCAAATGGTGTTATTACAGTGGGTGGACTTTGTATCAGGCTCAGGAGGGGATGCTGTAGTTCTAGGCTTTCCTCTTACTCCACATCCCTAGGACATTATTTTCTCAATGGTGTCTGAAAGATAAATGTGCAGAAATGCCTTGCATCAGCAATGCTGTCAGACTCATCCCTGTGCAATGCTGACTTGGGCTGTGGGGATGCAAAAAGATGAGTGGTTCGATTAAAAGAAACTATAAAAATTCCTGTAACTTCACATAGGGAGGGCTGTCCTGTAATTCCTGGCTGCATCTTTCTGCCTCTACCCTAAAAGCTACTCCCTCTTCATCCTAAAAGCCTTTCTGGCATTCAGGGATGACATGGTGAGTATCTGGTTGGATGAAACTGCTGATGGCCACCTGTGGTAAGTTGCATTTACAGACAAACCTGACCACAAGCCAGATCTTCACCTTACCACCAGCTTGCTGAATGCTGTTCCTGGCTATCAGATGGGACACAGGAAGTGGCATGCATTTCCATATGAATGCACATTACCCCCTTGTATGTATAGATCATTATTTCATGTGATCTGTAATGGCTGGACCCACAGTTGCTGCAAAAAACATCCTCTGTAAATCAAGTCTCATACAGTAATCTGCCATTGGAAGAGCAAGAGTGGTGGGAAAACACAGCTTCTACCTCTCTCAGCTTGTGTGGAAACAGACTTCTTGTCTGCGTGGATGTGTGTTGTGTGTTTGTGTGAGAAATACCTCTTTTTCCCCAAAGAGAAAGGATGGCTGTTTCACTTCACACACTGGATACAGCCTGCAGCTATGGCTCAAGAGCAAGCAACACTTGTCAAATAAAGGTGAGCTTTAGTTTCATGTTAGTATCATCTAGTAACAGTGTTGAGTAAGCTTATGTGCTGCACATTAAAAGCAGTTGAAGGTCCAAGGAGTAAAGAAAGGTGTCCTGTGTCTGCCCTTTCCCCCTGTCCTTTTCCTATCTCCTCCCACATGCAAGCAGTAGAAGAGTTTCACTGCTGACTCCTGGACCATGCATGTCATGATGGGGGCAGTCCCTGTTGGCCTGAATGATGCATTGCATTGCCCACAAGCCCTGGGTTGAGGACAGCTCTTAAGGAATTCTTGCTGAGAGCAAGAGACTGCTGTGGGGTGAGCAGGGAGAACATAAGGGAAAAGAGCAAACACAGGCCAGAGGGAGTCTGACTTGCAGCAGCCACATTGAGATATAGCCTGGTGCTAATTTGGTAAATTGTTTCAGTGATATATTAGCAGCTTTGATGCAGGCAGTGTCTGGAAGGATCAGCATCACTGTCTGTCCAGCGCTGGGATGTTGGTCTGGATCCAGTTTTGTCATTTTGATGAGAAAACTATAGTAAATCATGGTATCAGTGACACTGTAGTTAGCAGAGAAGGCATGTGGATGTCCTTCAATGAGTGCGTATTGCTTTTTTGTGGCTCACCAGTTGGGATACAAACCTGTTAAATGTTCCTGGCTTCATTTTGTTGTGAAGGTCAAGGCCAAGACTGTCACTTCACATGAGATTGGGATGATGGTCTTGAGTCAGAGGTGTGAGAAAGGCATCAAATTGCTGAGGCAGAGAACTTCAGTCTGGACCTGAGCTATCCAGGAGCTCTGAGGCTGCTTGAATCTGGCTGGAGAAGGTGAATCACTATGAGCTTGTTTGAAGTTAATCGTAAGTGATTTACTTGAAATGGAGAAACTGTTTCAGGGATTGAAACTGGATGAGCTTTAAGGTCCCTTCCAACCCAAACCAGTCTGGGACTGTATGAAAAAGACAGGTTGTCCTGTCCAGTTTCTTTGCTTTACGCTGGGCACTTGGCAAGTTGCAGGTGTGAGTGTGGCTCTGATTAATGCACCAGGCTGAGACACACAAACACATTTTCCATGTCTCAGGCTGGTACTGATGCTAATGTCAGGCTGAGATGGTCATAAGATGGAAATCCTCTGGTCTCTAGTGTGATGCTGCTGAGTCTTGTTAGTGCAGCAGGAGCCATCCGCCTGGGCTTTCATACTCAGATTGTGCAGCATGGTATCAAAGCTAGGCATGGACAGAAGGGATGGCTGTGTGCTACCAGGAGTTGTGCTGTGCAATTGCTAACCTCCCTGCCTTTCACAAGCTGCCTTTTCTCCTCCTTCCAAGGTAATACCTCTAATTTATTGAGGAGTCTGATAGAAACAAGCCCTTCTGTTTTGATTGGACCCCTCTCTGCGCTGATACAACCTGCCAGCTGGCTTCTCCCGAAACACATTATTGACTTTAGCAGCATTAGAGGATTATCAAGGCTGAATAAACCTGCATGTCTGAGTTGGATGAATTTTCTAGGCTCTCCATCCAGAAGAGTTTCTGTGTGCCTGCCAAAAGATGGGGAGCTCAACAAGAGGTTCGAGTGCTGACATGTGAGTGTGACAGCCTGATATTGGCTTCTGACTGTATTACCAGCCCTAGTAGGCTGTTGAAGAGCAGATGTGTCCTTTCTGGCTTTGGGAGAAGGTAATGCTGTATGGTGAGGGTGTATTATGTAAAAAAGATGGTAGTAATTAATGCTTGAAAGAGAAAATAAACCACATTGCTCTGGAAGCAGAGGATCGCATGGCTGTCTGGGGGAGTGTTAGAGCTGGTCTGTGCTTAGCATCTTCACTGATGTATGGCTTTTGAGTAGGAACATGACCTGCTCTCTTACTGTGTAGATTTAGTGTTGGTCTGATTAGGTAATGTGTGTATTAAATTAATAGGGCTAGTTCTTTTCTCTGCTGTTTGGAAACAGCCTTCTCAAAATAGTAGTATGTATGGGGATGTAACTGAGTGGTCTTGTTGGTTTTGTGAATGGAGGAGTGTGGCTCTTGTAGATGCCCCAGAACAGCATGGTAGGAGTCCTGCTGATAGAGGGAGCTCCTCAGGTTTTAAAGGTGTTTATGTGAGGGTCTGTGGGGTTGGAATCCTGTGCCTTGGTGAAGGAATTGTGGTTCAATGTCTGTAATTAAAACTCAACAAAAGAAACTGGAGGGAGCTTACCTGCAATGGTAAGTTCCTGTGAATGAAGTTAAGGTCAATTACACTTATATTGAATTCAGCTTGCAGCTAAAGAAATGTATTAGAAAGGCATTAAATTGTTGCATTAATATTAAGAGACTAAATCTGTATAAACTCAAATCAAAAGGGAGATTGCTGTTTGCCTGTGAGTGATAAAGAATTTCACTGGAACTGCTGAAATCTGTCACTTGCCGAGAACCTGTTGCTGAAATTGAATCATCTTTTCCACCTGGACACAGTGTGGGACCAGAAAGCTTTTCTTGTGATGCTTTTCCTCCTTGCAATAGCAAAGAGAACAACATCAACAAAGCTTCTCCCATAAGCAGCCCTTTGAAGCCCTAGTGAGAGAAATCACAGCAGACTAACTAACTGAAGCTGTGTGCTGCAGTGCAGCCTCCAGGGCTGGAGGTAGGACCCACACATCAGAGCTGTGTTCTCTGCCCCATTCAGGTGCAGTTATTTTTAGGCTGGGAAAACTTTCTCCTTTGCATTAGCAATTTTCAGAATATTTAGGGATTTGGAATTGGTAAGTTTGTAACATCCCTACCCTGGAATACACGTCACTGGAGGTTTCTGCACTGCTTTCGGTAGGAGAACGTTACTCTGATACCTGTTTTTGTAAAATTTAATAGCAAGGAAATTAATAACTGGAAGTCATTCAAGATAAAGCTGCAAATATAATTTTAAACTCATTTTTAAAGCTTCCTTCCTTGAACCTAGGTTTTAGCAGAGATAGGCTAAAAAAGGTTTAAATCATATCTGGTGTACTTACAGGTATAAACCTTTGGAACCACACTTATTCTTTTCCATCTTTCCTTTCCCAGCACAAGTATCTAAGTAGGAGCTTCTAGTGCAAAGGTAGAGGCAGCTGCTGCTCAGTGCCTTGTGCTCTCCTAGCAGTGATCAGAACACAGCTTCATGTATTGCTGTCTTATGCTCTCCTAGAGTTTACTCAGCACACTGAAAGCTTTACATGTACATAGAGGAGCAAAAGGTGTGATTTATTCTTATTTCTACATGAAGGGGAAAAAAAATTGTGCTAGCAGAAGCCTGCAGTGAGATGAGACCCTTCCCCATTAGTGCTGTGAATTGATGGAGGATGTGTAGGTAGAACCAGGGGGGTTCTGTATGAAACACTTCTATTTTGAGAGGTTTGCTGGAAGGGCTGTCACTGTGTCTTAGCAGTGTGGGGATAAGAAGAAGAGTGATAAGTGCCTTCCTGGCTCAGCTTGTCCCTTTTGATGTTCTGTCCCAGTATTCCTCAGAACTGCCTGCTGAAAAAGCACAGGCCTGAAACTGTTAGTGCAGCTCTTGGTTCTTTACAGAAGGTAGGTATAAGGGAGGACTTGGAGGGCTTTAAACTCCTTCATGGCCTCACAAGTAACTCTGTGCTATTGAAATAAGCACCTTGAAATCTGTTTTCATTATATTTGTTCTGACATCCTCTGGGCAGGCAGATCCAAAAGTGGGAGTTTGTCAACTTGCTTGTAGTTATAGTAGAGACATCTTCAGTGCTGGAACTTGATGAGAAAACTATCTGTTCTGGTTTCATTAGGTCTGAACCAGAAAATACTGATGGCTTTCCCTTCCTCGCATAACTACCCCAGCATCAGTCCCCCCATGGCAGTACCAGTGCTGCTGTCTCTAACCCATGTCATCTTATCTCCAACAGGTTGGTGGGACAAAGACAGGAGTTGTGCGCTATGTGGGAGAGACGGACTTTGCCAAAGGAGAGTGGTGTGGAGTGGAGCTGGATGAACCCCTGGGCAAGAACGACGGGGCGGTTGCTGGTACAAGGTACTGTGTGTGCTCTCAAACCCAGCCTGGAGCTGTAGGGTCCCACACACCTCCCAGGGTGATGGTGGCCACATGTCATTTGGACCTGTTAAGAACAGTTATGTTTGGTTGAACGCTGTGGGTTGTGAGGAAGAGTTGAATTTTGAGTCTTTCAAGCTTTGGAATAGCTTTGCAGGATCAGCAGAAACCTCATCACTGGAGCATTTTAAAGCAGGATCAAATAACATCTGTGAAGTAACCTGAATGGCTTCAGGAAACAGGAGAGAGTAGGGAGAGAAGGTGACTTGCAGTGGGATGTAGGTTTTGCTGCAAATTGATTCTGTGACTGAACTAGCTCTGCTTTCTACACATATTCTCTTTATATACTGTCTTCTTGCACTATATCTATAATTTACCCTGTCAGAGCTATAGAAGATGGAGACTTGACTCTCTCTTTATTCCTCAGCTTAACGATATTTCTTCCATTCTTTCTGGGGCCAAGTTTCCAGAGATCCAAAGGAACACCTGGTGGTTGTTGTCTGTCCTTAGGGCAGTTCTGTAGTGTGGCAGCTGTCTGCTGGCTGATCTGACCACCTCTGACTCCACTGGCACCTTCACTATTTTCTTCTCCAATAAAGCCCTTGTTAGTATCTATAAAACTTGACAGGGACATCTCACAGCCTTGCTGGGAAGCTGTTTCTGTTCATTTGGAAGTTCAGTAAAAGAATGGCCCCCAGCCTGAGATCCTTAAGCTTGGGAATATTCAAATCCAAGTTTTATACAGCAGCCCTTTCACCCTGCCTCAAACACAGGTAGAAATGGTTCTGTGTCCTTCGGAAGTTCCTTAGTGGGAAATATTGTTGATTTTTGGAGACTTTTTAAGGGAATCTTGCATTAGAGGTGAGATTTAACTTTGAGGAGCAGAGAGTTCTTCCCTTGTTGGATCTCAGGTTCTATATAAAGGTCGCTTGTGTTGGGTCAGGCTTTTCTTTTTTCCAGCAGCCATGTGGTTTGATTTAAAATGAAAGAAATGCTGCTCTGTTCAATGTCAGGCCAAGAAAGAGGAAATGATTGGCAGCAGATGGCTGAGTTCCAGCCTATTCTCAGAAGAAAAGAACTGGGATGGTAGAGAGCAAGTCATGGAGTGAATCCAAGTCTCTTTCTTTATCATACACTACAAATGATCTCTAAGCTTAATCTTCAGGGTGCTCAGAAGTGATTTATTATCTCTGTGCATATGGAAGGTGTGGAAGGCAGATGTGAATGGAAGGGTGCTCTCTCTGCCTCTCATCCTCACACCTCTGTTGCTCTGGATTGTAAATCCAGCCTTTGGAAGTCATCTGTTTTAGGAAGCTGCTACATCTTGCTAAGGTTGTTACAGTATATGCCCTGTCTGCAAGGCTTCTCCTTTCTTTTTCACTTTATCAAGAGCAGGAAAACTTGAGCTCCACAGCAGGGATCAGGGAGCGGGAGTGAATTAAGAGGTTTGGATTAAACAGGGGAGATTGAGGGAAATCTAACTTTGCAGATCTTGGAGCAGTAATGAATACTATCAATACAGCAGTGGTACGTGTGGACTCTGCAGCTGAAGGGTGCTCTGTTCACCGAGGATCTGGCTGCAGGTTTGCAGTTTGCCCCTGCTTGTCCTTTGATCCTTCATCCAACCTTCTGATTTTCTTATAGCACATCCCAATTTCAACAGCAATGTTTTGGAGGAGAAGCCAACATAATGAAAGTGTCTCCTTTGTTACATGCAGGAAGCCCTCAGTCTGTCTTCCCTTATGTCTGCCACAGGATTCCTGACACTGCCCTGAGCTTGTCCTGCCGGAATCAGCCTGGCAGGGACCATCCAGTTCTCTGGAGTCTCTCTGCTTTGGTGGCTGTTGCCATCTAGTGAGCATCCTTGGCCAGGTCACCTGCTGCTGCAGAAGCAGTCTGCTGCAGAAGGAGAGTTGGGTCCAGAGAGCTGGTTCTGAGGCAGTGAACGCTGCTCTCCTGCCTGCACTAGATATTAGAGAGGTGCTGGTGTGGATATTTGAGTTCTTGTCCACAAAACCAAGGAAGTTCTGCTTGTTCATCTCGATGCTTATTCTACTATTCTTCCTTCTATGCCTCTGCTCCTATGGGAGGCTACACCCACTAAACTGCTCATACCTTTGCTTTCACGTAGTCTGAAACAGCTCAGCCTTGGACACTGAAGGTGTTTTTATCTATTACAAAACTTTTTGTGCTGTTTCCCACCTGCAGTTTCTGTTGGCATCACACCACCACTTTTCTTCCCTGTTTCTTTTCTGCAATGTGGGTATAAAGCTCCTTAGCACTCAGTGAGAGCAGCTCTTGGTTTTCAGACAGGCACTGCCAAGTGTTCTGGATCTAATTCTTGCTTCTGAACTATAAAAGTTAACTGCAACCGCTTCCAGTCTGGACGTAGTGATGCAAGTTTGGACTTGTTAAGAGCTGTCAGGGGACTTCTGAGGGACTTGGCCGTTGGCACTGTTGTACAGCCACAAGTAGCAGCCTATGCTGAGACCAGAGAGACTCGTGAAAGGGACTGCACCATGCTGTTGTTCTGCCTGTGCCTACTGCAGTTTGAGAACATGACACTGAACAGGGCTTTGGTTGGGTTTGCAAGAGATCAGACTGATCTTCTTCCTTGGGTCCCTGTTCTGCAGCTAGGTCAGCCTGTGGTATGGCTGGTTTTCCATCCCCAAGGGCCTGTGTTGGCAGCAGGCACAGGGGAAGAAGTGATTTTTGGATTGTAGAGGGTTTTTTTTTAATAAAGATTGTTATAGGAAGAATTTGGCTTGAGCAGATGTTTGCAAATGAACCACTTTCTCATCTGGCTGGAGATCAGGCTGCTCTCTGGCCTCCCAGGCACACAGAGGTCTGCCTGTGACACAGCCATGTGGCTGCCAGCACTTCAAAATAAAAGGGAATTGGGGAAACAGCTGCTCACATCTGGAGAGGACTTGTATAAGCAAAGCTGGGTTTGTCACTTGCTCATTAGGACCTGGTTTTTATGTTAACATAGGACAGACGATAGCCCAGTATTTAGTCCTAGCCTAGCTGTGAAGCTGGTGAGAAAGGGATTCCTAAAGGAGACAGGTTTGTGTTGGCTACTCCCTTGAAACAAGGGGATGTCAGGCCTGGAGGTGATCTGGTTTTATTTGCTGCAGTGCAGCTGGCCAGCAACAAATGAACCCTGGCTTGAGCCAGTCAGCCCAAGCTCTGAAGGGGTTTCCAATGTTTGACACTGTGGGTTTTGGCTAACTTGTTTTCTGAAATAAGGCTCTGGAGGGACATAATCATTGGGCTCACTGCAATTGTGGAAGAGCTTGCACTGTAGCTGTCTGATCCTCCCTTTTGGATGCTTCTCTCTAAGTTTGCTTGCATAGGAACCAGTTCCTCTCTCTACTACCCAGAGGAGATGGCGCACATTGGAGATTGCTGTAATGATATCTTTAGATTCAAAGTTAGGAGCTGACCTTTTCTGTTTTGGGAGGAAAGATTTTTACACTGTAGAACACTCACACGGAGCTGTGTGATTCAGAGCTCTCTGACATGTTTTACTATGTGACTTTCTGCAAAGTAGGGTAGAGAACACACTGAGGTTTTGGGGAGCAGGTGAGTGCATGTGCTCTTACTGTGTTTATGTGCTCTTTTGTGCTCTCTATGGATCTTTGTGCTCTCCAGGCTAACAGATGGGTCTTTCCTTGCATCTCGTCAAAGTGCACAGCAACTAGTGCATGGCAGTTATGTTGGGTTTCCCTGCTTAAGCACCACAAGTGAAAACATGGAGATAGCTACTACTCTAAGTGGCAGGAAAAGAGTAATCCAACCACTTGCACACAGGAAGCAATATCACAGCAAAGCACCAAGAGTTTAGCTGAGCGCTGAGGTTGTGTGTTGCTTAGTAATGCTGTTCTGTAAGGCTTGGGTGAGTTGGATGCTCTGCCACTTCTGACTCGGTGCATTTCCTGTATTACAGGTATTTTCAGTGCCCTCCCAAGTTTGGCCTCTTTGCTCCTATCCACAAGGTGATCCGGATTGGGTTCCCATCAACCAGCCCTGCCAAGGCAAAGAAGAGCAAACGAATGGCCATGGGAGTGTCTGCCTTAACCCACAGCCCCAGCAGCTCCTCCATCAGCTCTGTCAGCTCCGTGGCATCATCTGTTGGTGGCAGGCCCAGCCGCAGTGGGTTGGTAAGTGGCTCTTTCTGCAGACCGTACAGCCTCAATCCACTTCTTCTGTGACCCAGCTCTACAAAGTGGGAGCCTTGGGGTTCTGTTTCAGCAGCTGCAGTGGGACAGCTGCTCTTTTACGATCAATGAGGCTGAGAGTGGAGTGTGGGATACTGTTGCCCGCCTTACAAATAGGACTCCCTCCATGGACACAAGTTATAACAGACACAGAGCAATTTTGATCATTACAAATAGCAGTTCAGGCTCTTTAATGGAAGGAATCTCAGCTCCACTGTCAAGGCAGGTTTTGTATAG
Organism: Coracopsis vasa; assembly: GCA_026283785.1. Taxonomy (NCBI): domain Eukaryota; kingdom Metazoa; phylum Chordata; class Aves; order Psittaciformes; family Psittacidae; genus Coracopsis; species Coracopsis vasa. The sequence continues at coordinate 26,846 of JANHGB010071090.1, forward strand.
GATCCCTGCAGGCAAATGCAATTGCTTCTTGTCCGACATGGTTGTGTAGCAGTGTACTGCTGTATCAAACAGGTATGCAAAAACTCCTGCAATGACTGTGTCTTGCTGTGAAAGGGTGACACTGTCTTGCATCACATGCCTTGTACTTTGGCAGGTACTCAAGCAGGCAAACACCAGAGTAGGAAGCAATATTAAGAGCTGACTGCGGTAGTGTGTGCTGCATAGCACCTGCAGTCATCTTGGCTGGGGACAAGGGTGCAGTATCTGTTACTGGGAATGGATCTAAGTAGCACATACCAGTCTCCAGCTGAGAGTAGTCTAGACAGCTGAGCTCACTGTTTGAAACTGCACCAGTGCAGGTCGTCAATAAAATATACTTAAGAAGGCAGATGATCCAATAATACATTTTCCTGATCCACTTCCCACCCCATGTCCTGCCCTCTTCTGCAGTGCAGAAGAGCTATTGAGTTTGTAAGCAATGCCCAGATGTTTTGTGGACATAACTTGACCTGTAGGGTCCAGAGCTGGAACTGCAGCTTTGTACAGTGTAATAAATGATCTGTAGGTGAGCTACATTCCAGATTTAACAGGGGCCTCAAGCTATTCTAGCCTGAGAAGGACATAGCTTTACCCCTGTCTCTTTTTAACTTGTTTTCCAGCTGACAGAGACCTCTTCTCGATATGCCCGAAAAATCTCTGGCACCACAGCTCTCCAGGAGGCACTGAAGGAGAAGCAGCAGCACATTGAACAGCTACTGGCAGAGCGTGACCTGGAGCGGGCTGAGGTTGCCAAAGCCACCAGCCACATCTGCGAGGTGGAGAAAGAGATTGCCATCATGAAGGCCCAACACGAGCAGGTAGGAGGTGATGTGCTTTATCACTAGCACTCAAATATCTGGCATCCTCTGAAAGTTTTATATAACATTATCCTTGTATAGCTTCCTGATGTGAAACCTGGGCTTTGAATTTCTGCTTCTTAAGTGATGACAACTTCCTGCATGGTGGGTTGAGCTGAAGCTCACTCTCTGCTCCTGCCAGCATCACATGGGCTGTCTCTGCCCCAAGCCAGGAGCAGAAAAGGGATGCACCAGAAAAAAGACAGCAGATATTGATCCACCAGACGCATACTACATTTGAATGCTGAAATGCAAGTAGAGGGCAAACTTGTTGCCCTTAGTCACCCAATCTGGCTGTGGCTGTGACTGCATTGCAGTGTTTTCTTGACGTTATCAGACACTGCTGAGAGCATCAGCTCAGTTACATGCCACTGCTTTCCCGCCAGAGAGGAGGTCTTTATCACATTAATAAAGTCAAAAGACCTATAAGGAAAACAGGCTGATCATATGAGGGGTTTTTTGCACAAACATTTGTACAAATGATGCTTTATGCACTTAAATGCTTAGAGGAGTTGTATTTGTTCTATTTGTCAAGATGTGGCTATTCAATGATTGCTGTCACGCCTCCCTGTCAGAAATGCAGGGGAGACTGGCAAATCAACCTCAAGCTGACATCATCTTAGTGTGTAGTATTTTCCAGTAGTTACCAGTAACAAATGAACTAATGCAACCCTGAAATGCCTCTCTTGCTTCATGACCAGGGCTAAATTGCACCTGGTAACCTCAGAATGGATTTTTCACAACTATTGAGTCTTCAGGTTCTTAACTCTTAATCAGAGCTGGATTCTCCAAAGGGTTCAAGTCAGAGAGGCACTGATGCATGGATCAAATTTACAGCTGCTGAAAATTGCTCAAATTTTCCTTTTTGATCCCTACATAATGGACTCTTTGGAAAATCTGCGTTCTTACCATAGCATCCTCTGAAACAGAGATCATCAGAACCTTCTCTTCTCTTGTTCTGACCCTTTCTTAAACAACTCTATACTTAAAACTTGTAACTCTTGTGGCTCGGGCTCTCTGTTTGCTGCAGTACGTCACGGAGGCAGAAGGAAACCTCCAGCGAGCACGAACCCTGGTGGATGTGATGCAGAAGGAGAAGATTGAGCTGTTGAACCAGCTGGAAGAGGAGAAGAGGTAAAGCAGGAGTATGGGTAAAGCAGGGTATGGGGGAGATGAGGCTCTTGCCCAAGAACATCATTCATTGGATCTAAGGAGAAGAAAGTGACTGGGAAAGTCATCTTTGGATGTCTTCCAGTACTTCAGATATGTTGTTTCACCCTCCTGGCCACTGTGGTCTACACTGTGTAGGGAAGGGTTGTACTGCTTCAGGTAGTGGGAGGTTTAGAACAGTTTTGCTGCAGTTGCACATCTGATGTGAGTCTTGTCTAGGACTGAGCTTCCAGTACTGTGGCTGCCCCCGTTTTCTGACAAACTGCTGCACATGACAACCAAACAGTGAGGTATTTCCAGTTAGTCTTGTACCTGCCCATGTCATATAGCTCTTAGAGAAAACTCAATGCTGTATCATCTGGTGGGGTTGTAGTGAGCTGACTTTTGTGATCTGAGCAGTCTCGGGTTGCTTGAATATGCTCAGCTAAACCTAATACCCCACAATTGCAATGCAATTTAAAGGCAGAAGGCAAACAGCCAGGACAGTTCATACTTGGGTATGAGTTTCATGATTTAACACTGTTTCCTGCCAAATGCATGGAGAAGCAGCATTATTTGCCTGAAGGAATGAAGGGCTCTAGTAGTATCAGTTACTCTGAGATTTGAAACCCTGACCAAACTCGGCCATGTCACTGTGAAATGGAATTGCTCAGTACAGGTGGGATTAACTAATGACAAGGCTTTGGACAGTGACAAAGCCTTGGCTAAGGATACAGTATATGATAACAGTACTGGATAATAAAGAGAACTGTGCAGGTTGGGCTGTCCCAGACCCCTAACCTTTCTGTACAATCTGGCTTTACTAAGGACCACTTCTTTCCCCTCCGCTTGGGATATGCTGATCTTAAGGACATTACTTCTGAGGAAGGGAAGTCAAATTGGAATACAGCCTTACTGTAGTGTGATTGATCATCTCCCCACATCCCAGAGGCCCCATCCCTATATATACGATGATGCATACATTTCCTCTCTGGATAAGAGTGAAGATCTGCTTGTCATTCTTAGAGTCCAATTGCTGTCTATATATAATTAAACCCTTCAGTGGGAATAGAAATACATTTCTGTGTATTAAGTAACTGAAACCAGTGTTGAGTTCAATTGAATGATTCTCCTCCTGAGAATGCATTGTTCTTCTGTGCCTAAGTCTTCCTGTTCTCCTGGTAGGCAGTTCACTTTCCCAGC